>VHZZ01008355.1:20034-35924 GCA_009801015.1 Silene noctiflora
GTGATCCATTCGGGGATGGTGAGCAGTTGATTTAGCAGGTAATGACGATGATGGTTGTTGACTACGCGGTGGGGTTAGCAGGGTGGAGTCTCACGGGTTTTGTCTAAGCTTCCGCAGACTTGTTTAGTTTCACTTTTGTTTTGCTTTGGACTTGGTATTCCGTTTTATGGATAGTTTTGTAATCACATTAAATTATGTTTACTTTTAATGTTTCATTATGGTTACTATGATGTTCACTGCCTCGGGAAACCGAGATGGGAACATCCTTATATTCAGTGGTAGTCCTTGGTAGGGTGCCTCGGAGTTTGAGGGTGTTACATTACATCCCGACTTGCTAAACCCGTTTCCCCATGAGCCCTTTAGGTATAGGGTGTAGGTGTGAATGAGAGGAGGAGAAGAGGGATGGAAGTCTGATTAGGGTTAGAAGAATAAATGAAATGTTTTTCGAAATGATTTAATTCGCGACCGATGTGTAACATTATAACACGTTGTCACAAGACCACTCAGTCGAGTATGGAGCATACTCGGACGAGTACACTACACTTGGTCCAGGTACTCGGCCGAGTGACCCTGACTAGGTCGAGTACTAGGCCTCAAACAACACTATAACTCCCCTACCTCTCCAGGTAAGGATTTCTCAAGGTCAAGGGTCAGTCAATAGTCCCAAAAAGGCGGATATTACAATAACCCACCCTATTTCCTTTTCCGTCTATTCACAATACCTTCCCTATTTCTATTTTTGGGAAGTATTTGTGTGGTCCAAATTTAGGTGTATAGTGGGGTAGTGTATTTGTGAATTCCCATATTTTAATTTATTTTGTGATATTATTAAATTAGATAATTGATTACCAGGGAACTCAAGAGATGAATTAAATACGAAAAAATATTAATGAAAACTATGATTGTTAAGTAATATAAAGAGTTTTAATCAATTTATTAACATAATATATTAAAAAATATTAATTAAATAGGAAAAAATTTTAATTAATTTGGTGGGTGTTAATTATTATGAAGAGTTTTAATCAATTCATTACCATGTTTAATTAAAAAAATGAATTAAATAAGAAAAAATGTTAATAAAAATGGTGGGTGTTAAGTACTATGAAAAGCTTTCATCAATTTATTAACATGTTCTATCACAAAAATTTCAATTAAAATGTCAATTTTAATTATGAATTATGAAATTTATTAATATGTTTTATTACAAAAATTTCAATTAAAATGTCAATATTAATTATAAATTATGAAATTTTGATGTATATTTGTAAGATAAAATTTGGAAAATAATGTACTTAATATACAAAATCAATTTAAGAATAATGATAATATCCTTTAATATTATAAATAAGTGGATTAAATGGATAAATGGATTAAATTAATATCATAAATAATAAATTAATAATCCACGTCACATTAATTCGCCATATCACATTAAAAATATGTCACGTCACATTTAAAAATGCCACGTCAGATTAAAAATTTTCATGTCACATTATTTTATGTACTCTTTTAATTAGATTTTATAGATCTAGAAAATAAGATGATATAATATCTAAAAGATATTATCCTATTAATTACTTCCCAAATGATCATATAATCTAGGAATGAAATCTTATAATATCTGAACGATATTATCATATTATTTATTTCCTTATTGATCATATAATCTATGAAATGAAATCTTATAATATCTAAAAGATATTATTCTATAATTCAATTCCTAAATGTAAATATATGGTAAGATATAGGATATATTATAATCCTTACATAAACGGCATCAAATTTTCAAAATATTCTAATCCTTCTAAGCATTTTATGACTCTAACCTTAAGACGGAAAATATTCTTTAAAAATACACATCTTTTAATATGGTTTCACAAATCTTTTACAAAAAAATATAAATAGAATAAAACTCTTTTGTTAAAATATTTTCCAAGTTATCACAATAATAATTTTAACAAGATAATTAATATTTTATTTATATTGGTCATAATTGTCTAAAATAAGACAACTCTAAACTAATATAATATCATACTAATTATCATTAATCCAATTTTTTACTTACTTTATCTCATCCCTCTTCAACATTCTTCCGTCATATGAAATCTCATCTTCTTCTTCAAGCTTTATGATAATGTCGATATTCGTTTAACCTATAAAATAGATTAGAACACTAAAAAGAAACAATATCATTAGTAGCAAGAGAATAAACGGATTGTTATCATCAAAACATAACTAGTACATATTTAGAGTCAACAATAAGACAAATCTTTTACTTTTTCTTATGCATTATGTTTTTGTCTTAGGTCTATTATTTTGGACTGAAATTGTCTAAACTAAACTGAACTTAATGGAGCTGAACTGAACTGAACTTAATAAAGATGAACTGAACTGAACTTAATAAAGCTTAATTAAACTGGACTGAACTGAAATAAGAGTTAATTTATGAAGAGAATAGCCGAATTAAAATTGAGTCCAAAAAAACAGGACCTTATTCATCCCACATGAGACTATTTAATCCATTTTTAACTTAAGATAGATAGAGTTATACACGTATCTTAAATGAGCATTTATGCAAAAACAAATGCAAAGAATTGACCACATGTGTTTTTCATAGCCCAACTTTTTATATATAAGGGTGTAAGTTAAGGGCATAGCATCATCATAATCCTTATTATTATTATATCCTTGTTCTATATACACCAAAAATTTGCACATAATTAAGAATAACAAGAGCGATATGAGTACCATTTCCGCAGTCGAGTCGTACCGAAATGGTGTTAATGCAAACTATCATAGACTCGAAACAAGTTGCATTCCGCACATTCAAAAGAAATGTGTGACAGAAAGTCCAACTAGTACATTAGTTTCACTTGAAACAAACGATGTTACCAATGCAAGTGTCCATGAAGTTTTAGAGGAAGAAGAACACTTAATTTACGCCGATTATTTAATAACGTCGAGTATATTTCCTACCGTGCTAAATGTTGCCTTGGAGCTTAATCTCTTAGGCATTTTGGCTAGATCCCCTCCCGGCTGCCAGATGTCTGCAGCCGAGATTGCGACTGAGCTGTCCTGCAAGAAGCCAGAGGATAGTGCGTCCATGCTGGACAGGATCCTCCGGCTTCTTGCATCTAATAGACTTCTTACTTGCTCGGTTGATAAGGTTGATGGACAGTCCGTGAGACGATATGGACTTTCGCCCGTTGGGAAGTACTTGGTGCCCGATGAAGAAGGGGTGTGTCTTAACCCGCTGCTTTCTATGGCCGCGCACAGAGCCTTCCGTCTTAGCCGGTATGTAAAATAACATTTATTCTTAACGTATATAATATACTACGGAGTATATTTTTTTCATAGATATCATTTTCACAATTTAAAACATTCATTCGTTCTTTCAGCATTGGTATGTAAAGATATATACATAATTGAACTTATATTAAAGCTCCTTTTAGATAATTAGTACGGAGTAGTATGAAGTATAATTTTTAAATTAATACAAATAATATTTTTTTTAGAAATTAAAACTAATATTTATCTTAAAAAACAAAAAGGTCATATACGAGTATATAAAAAGGTCAAATTATACGGAGTGTTTTCTAATACCTTTTAACCTGTTTTATATTCTCAACAAACTTGTCTGTAACTTGCAAGCTTTGTTTTTTTTTTTTTTTTTTTTTTTTTTTTTTAACAATAATTTTGTGCTAGCTTATTAAATTATGCAATAAAATTTCGTTTTTTTGGTAAAGTGTAAAAATATTATATATCGAGAATCAAAAAACCCGAAAATGGGTAATTTACAATTTTACTGTGGCAATAAATTTTGCACTATCCAAAAAAGAGCTAAGACCTATGGGTTATGGGTATGTGTGGCATTGAAGCAAATTTGTAAGTGTTGTCTCCTAATTCTACATTTGGGATGAAACCGTAAAATATTGATATTTCTTTGTTGAGAAAGAAAAGTCGTTTTAAAATTTTCATAAACTTTTATGGAGTATAATCTTTGTGTATAAATTTATACGAACACATACATATACGGGAAACATGCATATATTAGCTAGATAGGCAATGTTTAGAGATCCGAAGTAGCTAGCAGGGGGGTTCGTTGTCCAACACCCCGGGCAGATGAAATTTTCAGAACTTTTAGTTAAAATTTCCGAAATATTTTCTAGTGTACCTTATATCATTACTAGTTTGCCCCTTAAACATTTTCACCCCTAAACTTGAATCCTTACTCCACTACTAAATCTAGTACTACTTGATGTCACCCTTACAAATCATTAGTAAGAAATGACGTTACTACTATAAACGACTAAGACAGTCTTACATAACAATTTGTTTTACGTACGTACAGGAGCAAGCTCAAGGATGCAATACTAGAAGGAGGAAATCCATTTCACATGGCACATGGAAAGAGTGCATTTGAATATGCATCAATTGACGAAAGTCTCAATCAAATATTTAATACGTCAATGCGTAATTACTCAACTATTATGATGAACTATTTGGTGGAAAAATATCATGGTTTTAAGAATGTTAAACAAATGGTTGAAGTTGGTGGTGGTCTTGGCCATATTATTCGTAACATTGTTTCTAAATATCCGTCAATTAAAGGCATCAATTTTGATCTACCACATGTCATCCAAAAAGCCCTTCCGATTTCTGGTATGATCCACTTTATATACATCGTATGTTTTTTGTCTTTTCTACTTCATTGATGTTGTTTTATTATGGGTAAAACAACAATAATAGCTATTGCTCTTTTATACTCCCTCCGATCCAAACCAAAGGTAACATTAACTTTTTGACACTATTTATGGCTATAGAGAATTTTGATATTATTTGTAATATATAAGAGAAAATATAGTCATGTGAGATCTTGTTTGATTTATCGTAATGAATGCTATAAGAATATCAAATTTTTATAATTTTTAAGAATCTGTAACTAAAGATTTCCACGTTGCAAAACGCACCTCGACAAGTGTGAAAAAGTCAATGTTACCTTTGGTCTGGATCGGAGGGAGTATGACCTTTCTTGTAGAAAGATGGAGTACATGATTTCAAGTATGGGATAGTGAAAAACATCCTAGTCTGATATGTTTATTAATAGGTTTTACGAGATCATTTGTGATGGGAAAATTAATTCTATTTGGAAAATGAGATAATGTTATCCGGTGATATTGAGTTTCATTATCATCCTTTCACTATCTCACATGTAAAATATAGATCGTATAAATTTTTCTTTCTATAATGTGGGGTATTCAATGTGTAATTCGGATCTCCCCGTTTCTTTAGCTATTTTTTTCATTATCATTGATTACAGGCGTGGAACATATTAGTGGAGATATGTTTGAAAGTGTTCCAAAAGGAGACGCTATTTTAATGAAGGTACCTAACTTTCAAATAGACCATTTATTTTTATACAAATTCTTGTTGAAGACGGTAAATCTGCTTTAACTTAAAACTGGTTAATATAATAGATAAGATACAAACATAATGACTAGGGACTATAAAAATTTGTCCTAGTATTTATTTATGCGGGGACTATTTAACCTATTTTATTATTAAGACGGATATATGCATCCAAGAGATGTTACAATAATTGTTTGCTTGAAATGTTGACAATGGAATTACAATTCATTTTTCAGTGGATCATACATGATTGGGATGATGACAAATGCATACATTTGCTAAAGAACTGTTATGCATCACTACCAAAAAAGGGAAAAGTTATAATAATAGAAGGCATACTTCCAGAAATACCCTTACCAACAATTGAAGCAAAGGCCATTAGTCAAATGGATATAGCAATTTTAACACAAACGGAAGAAGGAAAAGAAAGGACAAAAGAGGAATTTACTGCATTATCACATGCAGCTGGGTTTTTAGATATTAGGTTTGTTTGTTGTGTTTGCAATTATTGGATTATTGAGTTGCACAAATAGTAGAACCACCAAAATAGTACTTCTTCCATTTCATAATAATAGAGGTGAAATAATTGAAACACTCCTTTCTTTTGTAAGGAAAGATCAATTCATTAATAAATTGCCAAACGGCACATGCAAAACATAGGTATATATAATCGAAAACAAATCTAATATAAACCAAAGAACAAATTCCTTTTGTAAAACTATGGATTTCAAAACATCATATGACAATTCGGCTTGCGCTTGTATCGTTCTCTTCATGTGGCCTTTAAGGGGATCCTTCATTTGTATTCATTGATGGAGAAAATTTACCTTTTTATCGGCACTATAATTGTCGGTGAATAACGCGTATCCATTGTAGAGTTGTATGACAAATCATCAACAAAACGCTCCTATCTAAATTTACAATAAAACTAAGCCTTAGAAAGATATAAAGGACAGAAAAAAACTTTGAAAATGAAGACTGACAAATGGATCTCACCAAAAGGGAGACTTTTATTAATTAATTCATAGTTTTGCATACTAATAATTGATAAATAAAGGGGTTTACCATCAATTAATGGTCGATGGAAGCCTCAAATGTGATTGATGGAGGCTAGGGTTTTTAGAGAGCAAAAGGAGAGGAGAGAAAGTAGGGGGGAGAGGTTGCGAAAAAATTGAAGCACTCTTCATCTGTTTGAAATCGCTCAATTTGGTTGTACCGATAGGCGATAATGTTGTAGTCATGGCTTTTTAAGTGGTGATAATATTTGTTTTAAGAGTTTTGTTATTTTTTTTATTGTTATTAACGATGATGGAATGTATTAATGGACAACTACGCTATTTGCCACATCGAGTTTTCAAGCTACGCTGCTTTTCGGTTACGTATCGCTCCAACGACATACTACAATATCTGGTAGCTTGTATGGGTCCATGTTCTTAATTTCTCGATGAAATAATTTAGCTTTTATTTTTATTAAAGTAAGTCATGTAACTTGACAAAGCGACCATGCTTGTAAGCTACACTAATTTCTTTCATCTCCAATGGTAATTAAGCTACAAGCTCTATATTTTTTTCAAATATTGCAAGCAACTCCTTTAAAGGAATCATGAGATGCTCTAAGTTTAATGTCTTAATTTGTTTTCTTTGGCTTTCGTTTTTTCCAATAAATAATAGTTATTGTAATTATCAAGTGTTGTTTAATTTAATAAGTAATTATTTTGGTTTCCTTGACTTCCAATTTTTTTTCAATAAATAATCGTTAGTGTAATTATCATCAAGTGTAGTTTAATTATTACTCTGTATACATTACTATGAGACGAGATCAATCAAAATTAAGACCATTTCATATCAGACTCTTAATTTCAAATGGTTAGATATATATGTAACACCCGCAATTTTAGTTTGTAGTCTTAAAAGTATTTTAATATTTTAATTAAGACTAATTATGTTTAAAACTTATTTTTGGGTGAAAATATATTTTTAAGTATAATATTTATAAATATGATAATAGTGTTCGTCTCAAGTGTATAGTAGCCTTGGGGCGTGTTTTTAGCGAAAACCGACTCAAATTGAGTTGTTATGGGCCTAAACATGTAGATGGACTTATTTAATACTATTTCCTCCACATAAACCCTCATTCTAACCCCTTCTTCAACCTTGGAAATCTGAAAATATTCATCCCTCCATCTCCATTAAAACACCAATTCCTTCTCAAGCTTCAAATCTTCATAACTCACTCAATTCTCAACCAAATTCGTTGATTCTTGCGCCATTCTTCCCCTTTTCTCGTTCCTCACCTTTCTAAGTAAGAAAGACACCATTTTTCTTCCTCTCTCCTCATTTTTGAAAACCTTAGGATTCACTAAGTGGTGAATTCTTCAATTAATCTTCCATTTTTATGTTTAGGTGCAAGTTTGGACGACCCAAAAGAGGATAGCTTTGTTCCGGATGACTCTATTGAAGATTGGAGAGATATAAGGTAACGATGATAGGTCACTCGATAATTACACTCGAATTATGTGTTTACTTGTGTTAAATTTGATGTTTATATGTTTAAAGTTGATAAAGTTACATGCTTTGACATATTTCTTATGTGGTTGATGAAAATTGGTTACATTGTTCCATAATTATCATATGAATGTTTTATGGGAATGATTTTGTGTTGGTTTCATTCTTAGTTTAGCCAAAAATGTCATTTTAATCATGTTTGGTATTTTTACTCTTATATCTCATGAAATTGTGATATGTAAACTATTGGTTTGTGGAACTTTGAGTAAAGTGGTTGTAGAATGCATAATCTACTGTTTTCCGCTTCATGTGTATTTTCCATCTCGAGTTTATGTGCGAAATTCATCATCAAATTCATGTTTGTTGTGGTTAAATGCTGATTAAGTGTACAATGTGTCGCAGCCGGGGGACCGGCCGCCGACACCCCTGTCGGCTGGGAAGTTCCTGTAACTTATGGTTCAATTTTGTGGTGATGTATGTCCCAGCCGGTGGCCTGGCCGCCGATGGCCTGGCCGGCTGGGAAGTTTCTGTAAGTTGTTACAAATTTTGTTGGAATTATGCTGTAGGTGTCATCTCCAGTCGGTGAACCGGCAGCCGGTCCTCTGGCCGGCTGGGAAGTCCCTGTATCATTTTGTGAAAATTCATGTTTGGGTGTTCTCCTAGTCGGAGTCCCGTCGCCGGTGCCCTGGCCGGCTGGGAGGTTTCTGATGTTAATTTTGAGTTTTGGTTTGATTGCTGATCCTTAGTCGATCGGCCGGCCGCCGGTGACCCACCCGGCTGTGAGCCCTCTGATTGCTATTTTTCCCTCTTTCTTATATGCTTTGCAAATGGATATTTGATGATTCGAATATGTCTTATTCACATGAAATGTCGTAGAACATACATGTATGAGTTATAATTCATTTATCTTCATTTAATTACCTCAATACAAGTATGAAGTGCTTATGTTAATAGGTTATTTGCTTGAGTCTCATTCTTATGGATTCGTCATTATGCTACACTCCTTGCTTGACTTATATTTACGCCTACTTGTACTGTTCTGGGAAGTACGGTTTTGGCTCACTTATGTTGTTCTGGCAAGTGAGTTCTATCTTAGTCCTTTCGCCACTTTCTTGTTGTTCTGGCGATTGGGGTACTCGATTTCCGTTCTGTCACCGAGTCTTGGATACGGGCTGTTCTGCCACAAGCCGAATCAGAAGTGTACCTTCCGAGAGTCTGGCCAGGTTTAGACTAGGACCGTATTATTATCGTAGTCCTACTCGGGGGAAAATTGAGAATAAGAGTAGTGAATGTCTTGCACTTGTGGTTAGTTGCATATGTCGTATTTCCTTGGAATGCGTGCTCGTGTCCAATTATCGTATACTTATATTCATTGTTATGATAGCCTCATATGCTTTTGTACTTTCATTTAAGTTATTCTTGCTCATTCTCTATTTGATATGATCTGTTTACGTTTATAATTACGTTCATTTTTATGTAATGTAGCTGAGAGAACCTTTAGTTACTCCCCACTAACTTTGGCGTTCATGTTTACATGAATGACAGGTACAAGTTGGCTAGCGAGCATCGACATTTGACTCTTTTCATTTATGTAGCTTAGACTCACCGTTAAACTATGTTATTCGTGGGATATCTTTTCCCCATACTTTCTACTTTGGTTTGTAAAACCTAAGTTTACTCTTTTACACTCGTTCATTTATGCTTAGTGGTACTTCGCGATTAAACTTCAAAAAAATTTAAAAATCCCGCATTTTTCCATTGCAATTTACTAGATATGTTTGTGTTATATCGCGGGCTGTCACAATATAACTCTCACCCGAAAACATAAACAACTCTACATGACGCACACAATTCATACTACATATTATTCTGCTTCATAACACAATTCATTAATCTTATTTACCATCCCTACCCTGGATATAGATACAGACAATTACGACTCACTCCAAATCCCTAGAAGGGAGTTTAATTTCCTATGAGTGAAATAGTATGTGATTGAGAGAGTGAGTTTAATTTCCTATGAGTGAAATAGGATGAGATCGCCTGGAATAATGAACAAGTGAAGGGTAATACTTGAGAGGGCGCTGGGTTTTAGGAAAAGAAGAACCACTCATGAAGAACGACCGATTTTCATTGCAGGAAAAGCTTTCCAATCTAGTAAAAGGGAAAAAAATTAGGATGTTCAGGATGAGATTCAATGTAGATAGATGTTGGAATTATTATATAGATAATAATATTTCCAGAAGAAGAAGAAACTGAACTAACATTTAAATCAATCGATCAACAAAGGTCGACGTTGAAATTAAGGCGATTACAATAGTTGATGATGCAGATTAAAAAGCGATGAAATGAATAGAGAGAAAAAGAGAGAGCGAGAGAGAGAGAGAGAGAGAGAGAGAGAGAGAGAGAGAGAGAGAGAGAGAGAGAGAGAGAGAGAAGAGAATCAGTAGTAGAAGAAGAGGGAGAAATAATAGTGTGCATCACGTGGATTGATTGTTCATTGTAGAGCTATTTTCCAATGTTTAGACATCTAGAAGGGTTATATTTTTGGGGGATACTTTAACTGCATTTTATATAAAGTGTGGTGATTTGTGAATATAAAAAAACCAAACGTATTCTATCAATATAAAAAAAAGCCAGTAAGGATTCTCCCTTAATTATCTGGCTAGCACAACAAATCGGTTCAAGTAGATTAAAAAAAAACATGATTCAGCCTGCATTTGTTTCTAACTTCCCAAATCCTATAAATCAGGGCCTGCAAATATCCTGCAATAATCTTGTTTCGCAGCAGACTCTTCATCCTATTAGTGAGCTTCCATTATACAAAATTACTTTCAGGTATGGAAACTTTCAGCATCTCATTAAGCAATCTTAAGCACCTTTTATTGTAAACACAACCAAAGAAAAGATGAGAATGATTTTCATTCACCTGACCACATAGCACACACTAAAGGGCTTGACATATTTGCATTTTGTGAAGGCGATCTTTTGTGAGTAATCTACCATTTACAGCAATCCATCCAATAAAACAATGCTTTGGCAAGCTGAGATTATTCCAAACAAATTTATACCATTCCACCTTGCTGTCAGCTAAGCCTAACCATTGATATCCCCGTTTGATAGTATACATATTCCCTTATTTAAGCCACCATTTACCATTGTAACCAGTCTTAAGTTTCTCCTTAACACTACACATTTTCCGCCATGACCAACTAGCACCAGTTTTGGGTTGATAAGTAGTCAAATCACTATTTCACTCATAAGTGGTCTTCGTTTTATGCAAGCCACCATTATACCTACCCAAGGCTACAATATTACATCTTCTTAGTTCCAGGATACCCAGCCTCTATATTCCTTATCCTTACAACATATGTCCAAAGAACTCAAAGGGGGAGCATGGAGTAATTATTTCCCTTGCCAAAGGAAGCTCCTACATAAAGCCTCCACCTTGTTCAGTATACTCACCGGCGGAATGAAGATTCTAGCCTAATAATAATGTCAAGTGCTTTAAACTGATTTAAATAACACAAACCTTCCTACATAAGATAACTTTCTAGTCTCAATAGCCTTAATTCTATCAATGACTCTTTCCACAAGCTTAGAACAATCACTAGCAGAAAGCCTGTTAGCCATAATAGGCACTCCTAAGTACCTAAAATGAAGTTTGCCCTCTTGAATTTCATCTAACTCAAGCAGTTCCTCAACCTTCTCTATGGCTAAACTATTGCTGTATAAAAAAAAGACTTTCTTTTATTCATACTTAGCCCAGAAACACATGAAAAAGTTTCAAAGGCTCTTAACAACATTTTTACTGTCCTCTTTTCACCTTTACAAAATAATAATAAGTCATCTGCAAAGCATAAATGTGAAAGCTTCAAGGGTTTGCATAATGGGTGAAATTTGAATCCCTCGAACTCCTGAACAACCAACAGTACTCTACTCAGGTATTCCATATATACGACAACAACAACATCAGAGCCTTAATCCCAAAATGGTTTGGGGTCGGCAGACATGAATCATCCTTTAGAACCGTCCACGGGTGAACGCACACCTCAAAATACAAAAATATAGAAAAGGAAAAGTGCAAAACAGAAGGGGGGGGGGGGGGGGGGGTGAAACATAATACAAAAGCGAAGCCTAAATCCGGATTTCTTTTTTAAAACTTAGAATTTAAATCGAGAATAGAAATTAAAACGATTTCGAAAACTGAAGTTAAGGGTCCATACTACCTTAAAAGTGAAACAAGTGTTAATATATAAAAAGTTGATGGTAAAAACTTGCACTAAATCCAAAAAAAGCAAATAATTTTTTTAAAAATTAAATAAAAACATTAAAAGGGGTTATCAGTTGAATAAATTGATCAGGAAAATCAAGAGCCTCAAGCATTTCTCTTATAAAACTCCATTCAATGCTATCATATGCTTTTTGGAGATAAACTTTCATGATTATTCTTGGAGAGCATACTTTTCTCCCATACAACTTTAGCAAATCTTGACAGATTAGTATATTTTCCACAATATCCCTCCCTTTCACAAATGTATTTTGATTAGGGCTAATAATACAAGGCAACACTTCACTTAGCCTGTTGCACAGTACCTTTACAATGCATTTATACACTATGTTGCAACATCTTATTCGTGTGAACTGTGTGAGAGAGCTTGGCATGTCAACTTTAGGCACCAAAGTCAGAATAGTTTTATTAATCTGCTTCAACAGTCGTCCATGCTTAAAGAAATCCATCACTGCAACTATCACACCAGAACCAGTTACATTCTATGTGTCTTTAAAAAACTGGCTAGAGTATCCATCTGGGCCTTGTGCCTTTGTCCCTGGTATAAAGAAAATGGCATGTTTAATCTCCTTTGAAGTGACCTCCTTACGCAATATTTGTCTAAGCTCACTTGAACTAGCTTTCCTTTTTGGACAGTAGGTTTATGTAGCTTTGTAACCTTATTACTAGTCCCCAGAATTTGAATGAAGAACTCCTTAAATGCTCCATTTATACCTTGAGTGTCCTTTGATATTTTCCATATATATCATCAATCTGGATTACCTGTTCATGTTTCTTCTTGCCCTTATACTAGCATGGAAATATGCAGTATTATCATGCCCCTTAAGAGCCCATTCTGCTTTAGCTTTTTTCATAAGGAATTGATTCTTTACTTTTATCATATTTGTATATTCTACAGATAATGCTCTCTTATTTTCCAGCAGCACAGGTCCAAAGTCTTACTCTTTAGACCCTTCTGAATTTGAGTAAGGGGCATGAAAGTAATGTTAGTGTTGTGCTCAATATCATTAAAGTTTCCTTTGTTCAACTGTTACACACCAATTTACTAAAGAGTCTTTAACCGGATCTTTCTTAGCAAATAAGGACGCTACCATCTCGGTTGCCCGAGATAGTACATATCAAATAGACCATAATGAAACATTCATTAAAGTAAATGTAAAGTTAAAGAGGTTACACTTCTAAATCCAAAATGAAATACAACTCGAAACCAAAATAACAACTGATATAGACTCAACGGAAGCTATGAAATGTGAAGCAATCATCGGCGTCCAATCCAACCTGCATGCAAGCTCAAACATCAGCACCTGCTAGACTCACTGCTCCCCATTTGCTGGAAATATCAAATGGTTCACCACAATTTTGAAAACAAACAAGGTCAGTACAATTACACAATCAATCACAACAACCACACGAATATGCAATATAAGACTACTCAAAAATTGTGGACATGGTAAATCGCCCGCGCGATACTTTTATTTCAAAAATATATTTTCCTTTTGAAAGAGTCGTCACTAAATTTTTAATGGAAATTAGAAACCGATTTTGTAGAGATTTTGAATTCGTGTGAGTTTACGTGTTAGGAAGTTTAAATTAATTTCATTAATGAAAACACCCAAGCCCACCCGTTACAATAGCGGTCTCTACTAGATAGAACAATGGCTATTTGGCTACCATCTCAGCCGGTATGCAACTGTTACTTTAAACCCTAAGCATGTGACATTAATTCTATGTCGGTTTAATGCAAATAAACTCCTCGAGTGAATTTAACATGTGAGTTAATTTATCTTATCAAAATAAACAAACAAAGGAGAGGGATAGAGGCATCTTACTCATAGCATAAGAAAGATTAACAAACATTAAGGGTTAGTTCACAATTAATATAACGATAAAAATTGTAAACAACTAAAACAAGCAACGAGACATGATGGCACGCAAAGCAAGGCCAAGGTCGTGACATGTGCTCGGCCAAACCGTGACCTACACGGTCCATTGAGGTGCATGTGTAACTTATTCTAGGTCAAGTCGGGTTCAAGCAAGTGACTTGTATAGAAAATCAACAACAAATGAAACAATGCAAACATGTGTTCAATTCTTAAACAACAATTGCATAACATGATGGCATATGAACAAGGCAAGTTAATTGATAATTTCTAACCAAAAAACAGGCCATAAACTAGTGGTATACAACACAAACACACGGCCAAAGGAACACAACAAATCGACACACAAATTATTCTAATTCATGCGATAAATGCGACAAATTGCTTAAAACGATTAACATGCGATTATCTAAAACAAGACATGCGCAAATAAATAAACTAAACAAAAAATACCTCATATGAATGACAATATTTTCGAAACACATATGACAAAGAAGGAAGATGGAATTAAATCTAACAATTTCATGGTTAACGGTGATTTAAACATGGGAGAATTGTCATTAAACTTGAAACAAATCAAACTAAAATAAATAACATGCAAAACTCAAATAAAGATTCCATCTTTTATTAATAAACATGTAAAACATTAGATTTAAACAAGTCCCAAAATAAATCCAACATGCTAAAACAAATTAAGCAAATTCTTCGCCCTCAACTCGAAGTTGAGCAATCCAGGATAAACCTGAGGACACCAGAGACAAGTCTGCAAAACCAGCTTGTGCCTTATATCACAATAACTGATAACCAATGCAAATGCTTTGCCAATAAATGCAATAACAATAATGATCCACATGATATAATCTACGATAATAATCCAGCCAAAGGCTTAAATTCAACTAATCACACATGCTAAATGAATGATATAAACACAATAAGGTAATCAGTTGAGTAGTTATCCTACCCGATTAACAAATAATCCAATAAAAGCAGCCATGCAAATCAACTAGTAATATTCTTTAACAAAACCGTCACCTAACAATTAAATAATAATTTGCAATTACTAATTATTCTATTTATAATTAATTAAACTAACTACGAAATAATTAAATTATTACAAAACAATTATGAATCTAATACAATTAAACCCACCTTAATATCACCCAACACACCCCCTTGAACACGATTAAACCCATGTTGACAACCACCCAACAACCCGTGTAAAACACCCTTCAAACCACCATTGGTTCCATTAGCACCACCAAACCAACCACTCTATATCCATCATCACTAACCACCACAACCAACACCAACAACGCTATCATAAACGCTCCAAAACATGTGGCTTAACAACTATAACCAACACCAACACCTCGACAACAATCAACAACAAAGTCCAACCACCACACGTCACCAGCAACCACCACTGTGGTCTCCTCTGACCCACGATGGCTCTACCAGCAGCGCCCCTTCATAGGTCATGGTCCGAGTCAAGACACGGTGGTCCAACCAACACAAACCCGCAGCAACCAAACCCTTTGCGAATTCCGGCAGAACGCCACTCAAGCCACCACCTTTAACCACCCTAACACCACCACCAGGACAGACCAACCACTAGGAATCTAACCTACCCACACCTAGGTCACAACCCCCCTCGATGCAAGCGCCAAATATCGTGTTTATACACGATTTAAACCACCACAACAGAACCCTAACTGTGACACCCCGCTATTTAACGACACTTAATTAATATGCGGAAGCGAGATAAACAGCGGAAATACGGGATTTTTAAAACATTTTTAGTCCAA
>VHZZ01008356.1:57783-73543 GCA_009801015.1 Silene noctiflora
TTTCCCCACCGCTACTTATACATTTGGACTGTATAAACTTATCTATCGTTCGTTTGCTGTTTCGGTTTTAATGACGCTTCGCTTTTGGACTTAAAATGTTTTAAAAATCTCGCTTTTCCGCATTGTAGTTACTCTTTTATGTTCACTATTCGTGTCCTAAATAGCGGGGTTTCACACAACCTCACGTGTCCCTCCATAAATCAAGCCCCTAATGTGCACATCCTTCTTGGAGTGGGAAACTCCAAGAGGCGACTCAAGCGTAAGGAGGTCTCCCAACCGCCTTACGTCTCCATAACAATCACAATACCGCCACTAATCTCCAACATATACAACTCAACACAATATGCAACATAGACTATGCAACATGATATACCAACATGCCATAAATGTCAATTCTGACACATGTGAGACTTCCCAAATCCTCCACTGACAACATGAAACGCAACACGACTCAACCAATGTAAGTAGTGACAAATGACCATTAACAATGCACACAATACCGAAACTGAGTAGGATTAACCTACCTTTTAGCAAATCTTCAATAGCTACCCGAATCCGACACAATCCCGTCTCATGAAACCGTCTCATCCTATACAAGTCACATAATAACTATCACAAATCGTCCGACACTATAACATAATACAAAACCCCTTATTATTACCCATTAGTTACCCAAATATACCTACTAATTACTAATTAAACAACCCAAATAAAACCCCCCAAAAAATTAGGGTTCATACTAACTAGAAAAAGATAGATCTCAACTTACAAGGTGGATGAAATGAAGAGCAAGGTGAACAATCCCTTAAACTAAGCTTGAATCCCATATAAGAGTGTTTATGAGAGTTTTAGAGAGAAGGGAAAGGATTTCGAGAGATAAGGAAGAAGATAGGAATGGAATTGGGTTAGAAGTCAAAATATCATTTATTGGGTACTTCATAGCGTCACTCGGTCGAGTGACTCGGTCCACTCGACCGAGTGCCGCTTACTCGGTTGAGTGAACACTTCACTCGACCAAGTGGAACTTACTCAGTCCAGCTTACTCGGTCCACTGCCAACTTACTTGGTCCACTATAGGTTCACTCGGTGCGCTCGAGGCTTCACTCGGTCCACTTGATCTTCACTTGGTCTAGTCTAAGCTTCACTTGGTCTAGTGGAAAGCTATATTTAGCTCGCGTATAGCTCTCACACATCCCAAGGCTCCCGTACGGATCCCAAAATATCCTGGTATTACATAACCCAACACGACCATCATCGATTCCCAAAGAAAAATCCCAAGAACAACATATAAAACCTTGTATGCAATCAAGCTAAGAGACAAAGACCTAAACAAGCACCATAAAACACCAAAAATGGACCCGATAGGTGGGGGAGGGGGAGGGGAACACTATATCGATATAAAAAAAACACAACGACTTTAAAAAGACGGGTCGTGCCTATTTCAAGGATAGACGAAAAACAGAATAGACTTGGGGAAGAACTAGCCTTGCAAGTTGCGAGGGAGTGGGAAGGGGCGAGGGGTAAGGGAAACACACCACTAAGTTGCATACAAGACCGTCGAAGGGAGGACCAAGAAACAGAGGATCAAACAGGACGATGGTAGACCGATGAGACAAACAACCGCAAAAAATTCCAAAAACGGAAAATGATCGGTGGGAAGCCAAAAGAAAAGAGAAAAAAGTGGGATCAAAATTGAAAGGTAAAATCAATGGAGGAGTTGTGATCGATTGCCAGAGACGAGCCATGGGGCAATCCCATATCCGACGAAAGGGTAGTAGAAGAATAGGGGGACAATGGGTGGAAGGAGGAGGTGGCGAAACAAGAATAGTTAGGTTTTTTGGGGTTTCTTAGATAGAAGGGAGAGAGAAGAACACTGTTTTCCTTTTTTTTTTTAAGCTCAAATATCAACTTCTTTAATAACAATATAATTCATGAAAATGTCTCACAATAATAATGTTTAAAGTGTTGCGCCTTTACAGGTATAGATCTTGTATGCTAGTATTATATAGTAAAGATGAAAAATCCAAAGTATTGATTTTAGAGAAAAAATTGTTGAAGATGATGTTAATTAGAGGTTAACAGAAGAAATTGATGGAAAAACAACTAATGCCCTGTTTCTTTCGTTTGAAAAGGGTTGATCTGAATTGAAAAAAAAAAAAAAATTATGATAGGATGAGTAGAACGGTATTACAATTGAGGGGTACCATATAAATTGGGTATTGATTTTCGCAGTACACATTTTACTCATTACAGTACACATTTGACCATTTTAGCCCTCTCATTTTTCCATCTTTTTAAACAACTGCTCTCTTCCTCTGCATCTTTCTCTATCTACCCACGTCCACCAGCGTGTACCACGACCCACCGTCCTCCAACGCTACTATCACCATGCCCATCACCGCTCATCMCCACCTTTCCCTTGTGTACCACCACCACCGTCCATTCCCCTCCTTTCACCGCTCAAAACTGACCCTCAATCATGTCAGGTGTGCTCTTAATCACCAGCCTTGTAATCAAGCAGATCACAACTGATCATCAATCCACATAACACTCTTGATCAACATTGCATGATTTGCCATCCAATATATCAACCATGCATATATCAAAATACAAGAACATCACTATTATTATTACTATGGCTCATTTTACAATAACCTTGATTAATTTGTT
This sequence comes from Silene noctiflora, assembly GCA_009801015.1. Classification (NCBI taxonomy): domain Eukaryota; kingdom Viridiplantae; phylum Streptophyta; class Magnoliopsida; order Caryophyllales; family Caryophyllaceae; genus Silene; species Silene noctiflora. The sequence goes on from VHZZ01008356.1 coordinate 60,454, forward strand.
TACGATGTCACAATAATTTGCCAGTCCTCATATAATTTTGGTGGATTTTGTTATTTATCAATTGACAATGCGTTCGTCAACATTTAATTGACAATTTCGTTATCGTAATTAATGACGATGAGTTCACCCTGCATTATGAATATATTCGATTCAATTGAGCGGCTAGGTTTGAGAGAATTAGTTTAATTAGTTTTAGAGTTTTTTTGGTAAGGGTATACAAATGGAAAATATTGTGCAAAAAGTACTGCATTGAGTAAAAATTGTACTGCGAAAATAAATTACGTATAAATTTTTAAAATATCAAGGGTATCCTGTAAAATGTGAACAAAAAATATTTGGATAGCTCGCGAAAAAACCCAAAAAAACGAAAAAAGAAAAAACCCTGGATTAGCATCGCATAGTTGTAGTAGTATAAAAGCAAACCCCCCAAAATTCAAAGCGATACCATAAACCCTAAAATCATTTGCGCCACCTAAATCTCTCTCCTTAAACCCTCCATTCTTCTACGCTCCAATGGCCGGCTATATGCAATTCTGGGGTAATCTCCTCCTTCCTTCCTTTTCCTCTACTCTTTCGTTTCTCTTATTCAACTGTTGCGTAGATTTCTTCATTGAGTTCTTAATTAGGGTTTTGATTTAGGTTTTGTTTGTCATTTGTTAATTTTATTTGTTTCTCGAATGTTAATTTACATTTGTTTAATTGTTCTTATTGATTATCTCCTAGCATTTTTAGATACATGAGAATGTTGAACTAGTATTCCGTGAGTTCATTTCTGTTAATTTTGCATATTTTGAATTTGTAAATTGTACCTTTTCCCATATTTTTAAAACTTACAAGCTTAAGATGAATATGTTGACGACTAAAATTTCAAATATCGAGGACTTCTGATAAGATTTGATGGCTGGTATAACATATGGAAGTTCCTGCAGACAGTTTAATAGTTGTATTTCGGTCGCTTTTAGCATGTGGTTTTATAATAATGTGTACAAAAAATCGTGTTAGGCAAGTATTTATATTTTTTTAGCAAAATGGCTTTGAGTGAAATGTCAAAGCCATTTAATAGTTTTTCCGGCTCTTGCTATCTTCCTCCTTCCCCCCTGTATTTGCATTAAAATTAGGGTTGTAAGAGGGTAAATGAACCTGAAAGTGATGCAAGTAATGTTTTCAGATGAAATGTTGTCTGTTAATAGGAGAAACTAGTACAGTAGCTAACGTAATGGGCGAGGTGGTCAAATACACTAAGTTGTTCTGTTGTTATGCTTTCTTTGTTAGGTGTCGAGGTCAAGGCAAAAGAGCCTTGTCAAGTAAGCCTTGAGGTTGGATCTGTCATCCATGTTTCTCAGGTATTCGGCTGCATGCCCTATGATTTTGATACGGTCACGGAACTATTGTGTTTTAATTTGGTTGTTGACTGCATGCTTGTGTTTTGTGTTGTGTCTAGGCTACCCTTGGTGAAATTAAGAAGGATGATGAGACTGTTACTGTCTACGTTAAAGTTGGTGAGAAGAAGCTGGTTTTGGCCATTCTAAGCAAGAAAACCCCTCAGATGCCATTTGATTTGGTCTTCGATGAAGATTTTGAGATTTCTCACAATTGGAAGAATGGAAGCATTCATCTCATGGGATACCAGACTGAATCTATGGAACTATATCCTTTTTCACGTGTTGCTTGCATTCACTTCCATTCCAAGGGTTGTTTGGTTCTTTACTATTTTTGTGCAGCTTTTTTAGAAGCCTTTAAATTTTCCGTAGTTGCTCATTTATGTACAAGTTTTTTCTCTTTCATGCATTCTCATATCAAAAAGCAATTACTCTGTCATATCAGCAAATTACATTAAATTGTCGATTAATTAATTTAATTGTTCGTCATTAATTAGTGTTTTCAACTAGGATTTTTCAATTAAGGGTTTTCAGTTAGGAATTTTAATTACGGTTTTTCAGTTGGGTTTAAATTAGGATTTGACATTTTCAATTAGCTATTCCTCTTTCAGTTAAATTATGATTTAGAATTTATAATTAGTCATTATTCATACGATTAAATGAACTGCACTTTCAATTAAATTAGTTGAAAAACCCGAAATGAATAACGAGTAAATTAGTTTTTTCCCTCTGAAATCGGTAGGTTTTTTCCCAATTGATGAAGTGGGGGACAAAACAGAGTAGAGACGAGTATTGAAATAATGAGAGGGGTAACAGGAAACTGCTTACATGAAAGAGCAATGACCAAATTGTTCTAATGTTTTTATTTCTTCAAACAATTTAAGGGGAACCTTTTCCGTACGAAGCCCACTATGTTAACTGTAGTTCATGTAGACAATTCGTTATTCTTTGGCTTCCTTGACCCCGGTTTTGGTTGCTGCCTCCTGGTGTTCACTGAATTGGATGGTAAGTTGTTTAATGTAGCTATTTAGTTTCCTGACTTCCTCATATTCAAACCATGTTGATTTTATATTGCAGTGCTAATTTTATCTTTCTACCATTTGCTTTCAGATTCTTCTGGTGAAGAATTGGAAGATGATGTCCCAATTGCAAAGGAGAATGGTAGATACTTTGACTGATAATTCTGTGTTTTTTCTAATTTTAGCCACCTTCTTATAGTCTTTTGAGTTCTTACGGCAACTTGCTGCATCAGGTTCTATCATTGCTTCTGCTGTGATGCCAAAGGCGGCAGACAAGTCAAAGCCTGAGGTCGAAGGCGAGTCTGATGATGATGATGATAGCAGTGATGAAGAATTTGATGAGTCTGAGGTTGCTAGCAGCGATGAGGTATATAATACTAGAATTTCAGTTTAATATCCTACATTTTACTTGGCCTTTTCAAAGAAAGTTCTATTTTTTAGTTTTATACATGAGAAGGGTTGAGGCTGCGCTGTGAATGTAACTTTCTGTTTTCCTAATGCTAATATTCTTGTAGTATACATCTTGTGCTTAAAAGCCATGTTATGTTACGCAACCTGTTTTATCTGTGTTCAAGATTTGACAGTCGGAGGTTGTATGACACTAGCACACTTTATTTTAACCCAAAATCCTGAGAAATTCATCATCGTAGCGTAGTCCAACACTTGTGCATATGCTCTCTGAAATACTTTCAACCAAGTCTGAACAATGTAGGATAGCAACCATTTCAAAGTTAGGCTGACATGTGTACTGAAGATGTTTATTTGTTATTCTTTCTTTTCCAGGATGATTCAAGTGAGAGTGGAAGTGAGAGCGGTGAGGACGAATCAGTTGACTCAGAGGAAGAGACGCCTGCTAAAGTGGTAATTCATTTGAAAAATGTTTTTTTGGCAGCCATAAGTAGCTTTTGTGTTGCATACTTACAAGTTATTGTTGTTGTAGGTGGATGCAGGTAAGAAAAGACCCAATGGTGATGCAAAGACACCACCGCAGTCCAAGAAGGCAAAGATAGCCACACCTCAGGAAACAGGTTTTGTTTCTGATCTTTGCCTACTGGCCAGTGGCCATTTTATGAGAGAGAAGTAAGACTTGAGTAACCTTGTTTCTAGATGAGTATTTGATTGTTGTGACTTGTGATTGGTGATAGATGGTAAGAAAGGTGGTCAACCTACAACTCCTCTAGCATCAAAGAAAGGCGGAAAGGCTCCTGGTGGTGACAAAACTCCCAAGTCTGGTGGCAGCGATGTTTCCTGCGGTTCATGCAAAAAGTAAGTCTTGTGGTTTATAGCAAGTCAAGTCTTTTATGAGACCATTGTGTGACAGTTGTATGCATACGACTATACGATAAATAGGAAATAAAAATCAACTGCCTTTTATGCATTCAACTGTATCATACATTTGCTGTCTGTTTTTATGTGTCTTTTCTGGGTCATTTTTATAGTGAAATGTTAGTCTGGTTTTTGAGTAGTTTAGATGATTCCCATGTTATGTTTATTGTTCATTTCTGGTCCAAACGTGTTTTAGCACGTCGAATTCCTGCTGTTTTTCTAATTTATATATCTCTTCATCATCTTCATTCATGAAGTGATTCTATTCCATTATATGTACTTACCGACATTTTCTTCATTGGAGTACATATGCAACAATTATTGTCGACATGTCTATATTAGTGAAGTTTGAATTTGTCTCAACTTTGGCTTGTTATATAGGACCTTTAAATCTGGAGGTGCTTTGGAGTCCCGCAATAAGGCGAAGCACGGTGCCAAATAGATGATGGAATTGAAACATTTGTGAGCCTTTCTATGAAAGGAGGGAAGATGGAGAGATTTATCTCAAATTTTGATATATTTTTGGCGGCAGAGGTTTCTGGAATATGTAGGCAAAATTAGAGAAATTACTTAATAGTGTGGTTTATGGTAAAAGTGGTAGTTTGGACAAGTTCCATAAACAATGAAATTACTGAATTTTATCAATTAATATTGTTCTTGTTTCATCTTCTCTTGCGTTTGGCCTTTACGGTTTTATTTCTCGTTATGATTTGGAAGTTGCTTCGTAAATTTCCTGGGTTTTCTTGCTTAAACCATAGATTTATTATCTTTAACTCAATGGAGAATTGTCATTTACACCAAAATTGGTGAAACTATAATATGGTTTGAGTTAATTTGGTTTAGACATTTTGGATTAGATTGACGAGCGTAACATGTTCTACAAATTAAATGGGTTCCAAATTGGCATTCCCTGTTGAACTTGGCTTCACGTAATTGTGGCTGATTTATGTAGTCGGAGTTGGTGTAAGTTGTCGGAAGAATTATCAGTCTTAAGCACAGAGGCTTGCTCTAGGATCACAAATGTGTTTGATCTGTCCATCAGATTTCGTTAATGGTAAGATTTGCTTAGTATCGTGTTGTTTATCCATTAGATACCATTATCGATAGGAGATTGTGTATTTTATACCCAATTGTTTGATAATGTAAAAAAAGTTACGGTATAACAGAGCCTTGGTGGATCTGAGCTCTCCTCATTCTCTAAGCAAAATTTAAAATTGACCCGTGGTAAAAGTTTCTGAAACTGTATGCAGAAATGCTCGTGATTAGAAGCAGTCGTTGCCTTGATCATCGTGCTATCGTGCTATACGATCTATACCTCGACTTCATCGCATATTTTATAGGAAAAATTGTTCATCACAACTCACAAGTCACGGTTATTATGTTCGATGCACATATCGCCCGTTGCATACCAGAACTAGAGCAATATCACCCCAACTAAAAATTTGCATTTTCTTCTTCCCCTGTCCAAGGCGTGAAACAATATGTCACTTCTCCACCCCCATTAACCTCTGATAATGTAGCATAGTTTCCCGTCCAAAATTTCAACTTTCTAATTCACTCGATATCTTGACATGTTCCCATACTGTTCGCTACAAAATGCAATACAATTACGGAGTGTCATAATTTAACTCATATTCGCTATTTAGAGCGACCAATTGTAATCATACTGAAATTTCAGATTCAGAACTATTCTTTACACATACTCTGCAATTCCGTTGTATCTGTATCTGCTGCACGAATGACCACAAAATATAATGTAAAACCTTAGCAAGACAGACGGAAGGATATTAATTGGAGCTACGTCCAGACATGAATAGTGGTTTCTGGCTCAAAGAGGAGCGAATGCTGACAGATTGGGTCATGCCTGTGTAAATGTTTAGATTGGGTCATGCTTGTGTAAATGTTTGGAAACCCATCGGTTGTAGGCTTGAAGGCACTAGCCACTACTACGAGTCAATGGGCTCGTGCAATGAACAAGACGGCTCACGACTTTTCTAGGGACTACCACTTCAGTGAAGCACATCATTATTGTCCGCAACAAGAAACATAATAGCAAAAGAGAAACCATGAAACCAAATTGTTGATTGAGTAAAAAACTTAAAAAGAGCTTCAACATGAATTCGCAATGCTTCTAACATGGCGCTGCTGTACGTAACAATCAAAGACTGCTACAATAGCATTCAGCTAAATCAAAGCATACACAATAGCATTTCTAGTAATGATGGCCTTAGATTAGAGAAATTCCTACAACTGCAAATTTCGAAAACCCAACAATCAACTCTCTTCTGGAAAGCGCCAAAAACCTGCAACCTGCAAACTCAACCTCCAGATGACCTGTACACAAATTTTATGATAAGCTACCGTTAATAACAGCTTTGTTCTTGAGCAGGGGATCTGCACCTGCAAAACTGGCAAGTTACGTAAGTTTTTGTGCCCCGAATAAAAAAAGTACCGTTTATGTTCAGAAGGTATAGAGAACAAAACCTAATAGGTTACCATGTCAAACACATCGATCTCACTACTGCAGAAGCGCTGAAGCTAAATTGAGAAACAAACAGTTAAATCCGACTAACAGCTGACAATAACAAACCAGCTATAGGTGTAGCAACATTGCCCATCATACTCATTTCAAGAAAATAAAACAAACTGATCAACAATAAAAACCAAACATTTGCATCAAGCCTACCACATATATCTTATCTCTGTTAGAGCATCTCACACATTTGCGTCTCGGATTCAGCTGTTTAATTGAAAGAGTTCAAGATTTTAACATAGAAGAAAAGTGCGGGTATGTGTCGTTCCCTTGTCTGAATGCGAAGTGTCCAACATGGGTACCCGTCATCTCCAAGTTATTAGACTCTTGAAACCATTGAAATTAACGTCAAACTTCACTAACTAGCAAATACAGAGTATTACACTATGGTAAAATGCAAGTATAATGCAAATAATCGCACTCATTCATGGGGAAATAAATGTGGCAGGACGCAGACAAAAACATAGAGGTCTAAACGTAACATTGATYTGAGAAACAAACGCAAAAACTTATATGTGCCGGTYTTAGATCTGAGCGAAACAACTAACCCAATCACTAAATGAGGAATGCACAAGCTGATGTATCAGTCTCATTAGAGACGGGTGAAACTGTCTTAGATAMGACTYACTGAACAACAAAYGCCACATAAAAGACACATTCCAAACCAATTAAGTACTTAGAAGAGACAAATCATACGAGAACATATGCCAAAGAGACACAGCACACATAACATGCAATGCCAATTATACTAYTATGGATAAGAASAAACACATYACATTCCACATGGCATAAGTGTGAACCTGCACACCTGCACATCGGAAAATGGGCTGTAAGAAAAATTCATGAGCACTCTTGGCCTATCACAAAATCATGCTTCTTTTGCTACCTACACTATAGATCATGAAGAAAATCGAGGGACTGACCATATCATACACTAATCAATATCCATATCCTTCCTGCTGTTGCTGTTGGTGCACATAGTTCTGCTCCCCAATGTGAGTCGGACCATCATAAACCCCATCATCATTGGTTTTAGCGCCATCAGTGTGGTCCTTGGCTCGTTGAGCATCTTCCTTTTCCCGATTCCACTGCTCAATCTTTGCACGCCTCTCTTCACTTCCTTCTCTTACAGGACTTCTATCCCTTCTTCTACCACCGGGACTTCGGCTTCTTCCTCGCCTATGATCAGGGCTAGTGGTCCTATGTCGGCTGCTCCGACTATCATAATAGGCTTCCCTATCATCATGCCTTCTGCTGCTATGACCACGCCCATGGTGTCGGTCATCATAGTCATAGCTCTTGCGACGGTATGGACTATGGCTTCTGCTTCTGCTACGCATTCTCCTGTACCTTCCATACAGCTGGCGCCTCAACTCTCTGACAAAGACGAGTAAAAGCAAAACAATCTTTAGTGTTTGCGAATAGCCTACGGTGTTAAATTTGACAAGGACTCAAAAAGTCCCTATATGTTACCTGCCAATTCTCTTAAGATGCATGAAATTGCAATACCCACCACGATTGCAAGTATTCTCTTCATATTGCCGGCAGGTGGCTTCGCGGAAATCTGTGACTGGAGAGAAATCCACAATGATAGGGCGACCTAGAAACATAATTTGGAGACAGTTAGGGCGGCGATTTTTATTTTTGATAACTTAAGAACAAAATAAGCATTAGAATCATCAAAACATGAGTGAGACACTGAAATAAGCATCCCAAATGCTTCAATGTCTCTGGCAATGGCAAGCTGGGAGCAGTTAGACTTATACAGTGTAGCCCTATGTTAAAGGAACGGAGAGACTAATTATACATGACCCATAGCTAGATTGTGTCATAAAATGTATCACACTCTTGATACTTGACGATATAAGAAGCATATAGACTATTCTTTTGTTACCAGCATAGTATCTCCCAGTTAAATTGCGAATTGCATTTGAAGCCTGCTCTTCTTCTCTGTACTGAACATAGACATTACCAACCTGGCGATGACAGTACAATGCAATATATACTTAAGCATATGGTCGGTCACAGACATGATACTAAAGAAAATGTAAAATTGAGAGTAATTAACTCACCATGTGATCAGCCAGGTTGTCACAGACATTGAGCGACTCGATTTCTCCATATTTGTTGAGTTCCTCAAACAGATCTTCATAGAAATCCTATCCAATGACACGCAGGAAAATAAGTCAAAACCCAACAAACGGACACATATTGGAATACCAACGTGATAACAACTACTCCCTCGGCCCCCCATTCATTTGTTTACCTTTGATCAAAATATGGTCTCGAGAGAATACAGTCCCTCCGTCCCGTCCCGAGTGGTATTTTAATGAATGGGACGGAGGGAGGTAGTAATTTAAATAACTAAAGAGAGAAGAAAAGAAAGAACCTCAAAGTGGCGTTGAATCTCTCGAGGATCAATGGGATTACCATTAGCATCAACACCAGGAGTAATCATATCAGGGCGTTGATACATGTTAGAGAGTAAAAGAGTAGGACTAACACTAGGCTTAGTATGAAGCCTTGAACAACGATCACCATGTCTACATGCTCCTATTTTGAAGTAAAATGGACAATTCACTCTATCTTTCTCCGTACCAAATATCGACGCCAAGTGTTCCGCCATTGCCAATTCCCTTCTCTTCTCTTCTCTTCTCTTCTCTTCTCTTGTTTAGGGTTTGTTTTCGTTTATGTCAAACAGGGAATTGAAATTTGGATTTGGGGCCACTTTTTATACATGGATACCATGATTCAGTGTTCTAGATGTTTCTCAGATTTGTTTTAAAGTACAGGAATATAGGTTTATAAACGATATACTTAAATTGATATTTATCAAGCTGGTTTGCCCGAGTGGTTAAGGGGGAAGACTTAAGATCTTCTGCACATAAGTGCGCGTGGGTTCGAACCCCACAGCCAGCAATCCTATTCTTACAAATTGGTTTTGCCTTAATTGAAATAAATAAGTTCTTTTTGTAAACTTTCTTACAAGTTGGTTTTGCCTTAATTTTGTGTATATAATGTTTAACATTGATAGTTTGTCAACCTTACGAGTAAACTCGACTTGTACGTAGATCTTGGTTGAAATGGAGCAAACTATGTTACTAATAAATAAAATTACAAAAGGAAAAACGTTAATGGACTCAATTTAAGGAGTGCTTGAACTTTTATCAGAGATGAGGTCGAGTTTCTCATGATGAGCTTGTACCAGTTGAGCTTATGCCTACGTTTTCCAAGTTAATCTCACAAGAGTTGAAATTCGAGTTTAACTCAATTATACCTAAACATTACATATCATGGTTGCAATTTTAAGTTGGTCAATTACTAGAAATTTAAGATATCCTATAGGAGTATCTTATATTATGTTTAAGGGCGGAACCAAGAATTGCTTACGTATGGTTTAATTTAAAAATATAAACCTTTGTTAAACTATCTTAACAAAGAGGATACAAATAATCTTAAGTAACCTAGTATAATATACATAGACATAAGTAGACGCTCATCCCTGAAAAATAGTATTAAAGAAAAAAAAAGTGTATTTTTATTAACATTCAATATGTTTTGAAGACTTGAAAATAAATATATTTCTCACTATTAAAAGAACGTTGCTTAAATACACCTGGATGTTACATTTCCAATGAGACTTAACTCGACTCATTCTTATTTGTCAATTTTATTGCCGACTGTGGTACATCGTAATGTGCAACGCTATTTACTTTGAACTACTTTTGAATCCCGTGCAATGCACGGGGTTATCTCTAATACATCATTTCAATTTTTAAGCCATATGTTACTTTTAATTAATTGAAAACAATTTTTTCTACTTATCCGAGAACTAAATATTAAAATATATTAAGTAAATAAGTTTGTTATTTACCAACTTATTTGCATAATACAGAGTATATTCTAACACATGATTACTTGTTGGTGATGTTTGTGATTTATCAATCACTTATATATGGATTTTGGTTGCATGGAGCACGTCGTAATAGTGGAAAGGATTTGTGCTTGGCAAATGATCAAAACTTTCAAATTTAAATGTTCACTCTAAAAAAACAACGAAACTGGCGATATAACTATTACATATTTTTGAGATAAGCTTGATAGAAAATAACATTGTAATATAATCCTTTGGAAAAAGTGCACACAATGAACAACTCCTAGGAGTATTTGAGTATGTGAAAATTAAACTGAAAAATACAAAAAAAAGAACATCACCTAATAATATTTGAGTATATGAATATATTTTTGGGAAAAGTAGGATGCAATACTTGATAACATTGACCCAAGTTGTCGGAAGAGGCTAACTTGCTTCTTTAAAATATATTTTTTTCATTCTAATTATTTATTATTTATTTACCTTGTTTTACTATTGATCGAGACAAATGAAGTACTTTAGGACAATACTCAAAATCTTCATTGTGCTCCATCCTGGAATTCACATCCAGCATTTAAATATTACATGTGTAGGTCAGGTTTAGATACTGTGGCGTGGACGCGTGGTAGTGCGAAAAAGTTCGAAAAGTTAGTTGCATATCTCAAACCTTTGCCACCCGTATTTGTCAGCTTGAATTTGACAATAAGTGTTGCTATTATTGCAAGGAGTTTTCGTTGAACACATCAATACTTATACCCTAAGATTCTTGCTGATCTCCAAATAGGCTTATAATGCATGCACAACCACCTTATTTGGATGAAACTTCAGTTGTACTCATATCGGGACAGTTTTGTTGGGTATTGTATTAGTATGAAAACATAGGAATACCCCTAGAAGTAACACTTTCGTACATAACTGAATCAAACTCATGTGAATATTTTGAAATTTGGACATTAATTCATCATCAAATTTTATAAACATCAAGATTTAGAACCTAACTACTTGTGTACTTGTGTTGGCATGTTGGCTTAACAATTGATATTCCACCCTTCAACGACTTTAAGGTGAGGGTTTTTTTTTTTTCCAAAATATACAGTAGTTTGGATATGATAATGAGTGCTTATTTGCCGCAAAACTTCAATCAACTTTTCTTTATAACCTGAAAAAGAGTTGAACCTATATAAACAATTACCAAAAAGCAGTGCATTCATACAATATTTCGATCATCTTTTACACAAAATCACATTCCAAACGACTTTAAACAAAGCAAGAGCTTATAATTTCACAATTACACATTCCATGGCTTGCTAGCCACTGCACTTTATATAAACTCACCTTACCTTGGAAAAATAAGAAACAAATACATAAAATAAAAAAAAAATAACACGAGAAAATTTTCACTGATATAATTCAAATTTAGTTGTTTTCATACAATAAAAAACATTGAACATCAGCCTCCAAGTCTTCCTCCCGCAAGTTTCATTAACATTGCACATCAACGTCTTAGTCTTCCTCCTGTAAGTTATATATGTTATTTGGCAATTCACAAGAATCTAAATGGAACAATTATATTACAGAGTTTTTCAAAGCCAAACTAATTAACTATCCATTATTATTCAAAGGCCAATGAAAACACACCATGAGTAAAAGAGAGATAAAATTGTGAAAGTAAGGCAAATAAATACAGGAAAGATAGAAATAAGTACTTTAGTAGGAGAAAACGATTTAGATATATATACCATCTTACATTATATTTATGAAAAAAGGGGAAATGAGCATTGAATAAGAGAGGAACAAACAACATTAGGTCGAGGAAGGTTGTCGTAGATGATTAAATCTAGATGGATATTCAAGTGTGCGCTTTTAAATTCAATTCGGTTATATATGGCTGAAATCTTGGGGATGCAATTATGATTTGTACATATATCATCATCTTAATAAAAAGTAACATAGTAAAGAATATCAATCTACAATTATGAATGTAGTTACTAAGAAACCTCTTGAATTCTCAACATTTTGTTACTGTAACAATATTAGTAGTATAGTTGTGCAGTTTAGTGTGGGAATGCGATACGCTTGGCATTAAAGTGTATGGAATTAAATTGATGAAATTTATGGCAGTAAATAACTTGGTGAAGATGTTAAATTACTCCGTACATTTTAACTTATGAATTGATGGGAATAGCGAAGAGTTGAATAAGGAAGTTTATTAGGATGATTAAAGTCGTCCTTTTAAATTTCCAATCTACTTGTAATTTATGAGGATCTATGAACATGAGTAGATTTTTTAGTGTGTTATGAACAAATTTATTCTAGTGATGCCACATAGGATTTAGGACAATAATAGGTTTTCATGTAAAATGTTAAGTTTGTCTTTTTATATTATTTATAGATTATAGATGATGATATTCAATGACCTTTATTACTATTGTACAATTGAATTAAACATTCAAGAAATAATGACACTTAATGTTGAAATTAGAGAACCGTAGAAAAGAATTCTTTAGTTTATTCAACGGTGAGAGAGAATGTATGGTAATCACATGCAATATATGGAACAATTCTTGGATAAAACTGTTTTACATAATCATTGTAAAATCAAGTGATTATTTACCTAAAAACTCCCACTAAACAACATCCACTAATCACCACTTTCCATAATAAAAGCATTAATGTCTTTCATTATATGTTTTACAATATTATACTAGTTTTGTTACCCGTGAAATTCACGGGATTATATATGTTTAATGTTGATATTTTTGTCCGTTACGTGAGAAAATTGTGTTTTAGTTCAGACCAACAGTACGTCAAAGATCATGTAAATCGTTTGATATGACTTTCTCGTGGTAAAACTCATGAGATAACAAATGAGTCCAAATGTGAACACTTGTGTTTATTTTGATATGATTATTACTTTTCATTTTTGGATATCAGATATTTCATAATAATAATAAATGAC
>VHZZ01008358.1:53850-65260 GCA_009801015.1 Silene noctiflora
ATTTTTGTAGCATAAGTTGTGATATTGTTTAATATAACGTGTGATATTGTATCATGGACTCACGGACTCAAAAAGATAGGGTGGACTCATGTGATATTTTAATCTTATAAGAAACAACCTCTTTGTTTTGCTAACACAAGGGTAAGACTCCATACATCCGACCCCCCTAATCCACAATTTTGCGGGAGTCATTGAGGCACAAGTAATGTTTATAAGACGAGTAAACAGAATTACAATGGAGGGAGAGAGCGGTTGGAACTTAAAATCTAGTGTATCAATTAATTAGACAATACTTGTTTTGCTCAACCTACCCCTTGCAACATATTAGCTCAGCCCATGAGTGTGAATTTATCATGGGTTGTTAAGGCTTTAATCATTTCTCCGCAGGTTCGTAGAGGGACAGAGAAAGCTGAGATACATGGTATTGCTTTTTCTCCAAATGTCCAGTGGCTTGCTGTTTCGAGTGATAGGGGTACTGTTCATATATTTAGTCTAAGAGTACGGGTAGCTGAGGAGGATGTACCAATTCGCCCTAGTCCTACTCCAACATTGCTGCAGCAAAAGTCTTCAAATGCTCTTGAACCACTTATCTCTCAGACTTCTGGTGCCAATCCTAGCCTATCACTGCCTTTGAAAGGTAAGGAAGCTTTTCCTGAGTGTAATGGAGAAAAAATGAGGTTTTTACTGTCAATATTGTTGTAGAAAGTTATTCTTTTTTATAAGTCTTAGAATATCAGATTACTATTTGCGTATTGACATGGGAATATGGATAATTTCTGGCCCTTCGTTAAAATCTTGGTTTTGTTATTAAATGATGTAAAATCAGAATTTTGTTTATGTTTCAATTAATTGGTCTGTTCTGTAAACTGTCCTCATTGAAAGAACAAATAGTTTTGTATTGACAAAGCGAAGAAAAGTTAATGTTCATATGCAGGGGAAATCAAAACAAAAAAAACCCGGAAAACATAGGATGGAAGATAACTCTGTTTACTCTTATTTGTTAGATATATAGTGATGTTGTAAAGTTGTTTATCTACTTCCTCTGTGAGCGATGATCAATTAGCTGCTTCTGGATGTTATTTTTGGTGCATTTGATTTTAATAGCGGCATAAAAGGGTATTTTGAGGGTATCATTTTGAGTTGAAAGTGGATGTCATTAGGCAGTGCCGTAGGTACATTGAGACCCAACTTTGCCTAAACCTGGTCATGTGTTTGGTTAAGTATTAATGAGGTGCAATGCAAATATGGTATGGTATCTCTTCCTCTTGAGCTCACTTGGTTGAGCTAAAATCATAGGGGATCACTTTGTGTTTTTTTGTGGTCATGGTCCAACTCTTTTTGCGTGCTTTTTTTTACTTGAGATAATCATCATTCATCTTTTAAAAGTTCAGTTACAAAGTAAATTTTGTTTTTCTATCGACCTGGGCTTCTTTCCTGTTATTAAGAACCTTCATTAACTTTAGCCCACTTTGCCCACCCGGTTTATACTTTTTGGCAGGAGTATTACCTAAGTACTTTAGTTCAGAATGGTCATTTGCACGTTTTCACCTGCCTGAGAATACTCGTTGCATCATTGCATTTGGGTCCTACAACACCATCATTGTAGCTGGCTTGGATGGAAGGTATGTCTCGCATATGCTGATTACTGTTACTTTTTGTGATGCTACTAATTAAGTCAAAAAACATAAAGTGAAGGTAAAAGATGGTTGGTCTCGCGGTTTATCGATTACTAGAAAATGAATATATTGTTAGTTTTAGATTATTAAAAAAAGTTCGCTTGTTTGGGCAATAAACACAAATCAGTTTGAGCAAATAAACAAAAATTTACAAGTGGACTGATAGGTTATGTTTACGTACTAGTCTAATAGCTTGTTTAATCTCCAAGAATTTTCGGTGATGTACCTATTTGGTATGACATCCTTATTCACAAGTTGTCACATTGTTTCAGCTAAACTCTGTTTCCACTATACATGTAATACTTGAGGTAATACTTGAGGTCCAAAACACCAGAGAACTATTTTTCTTGTGCATTTTGTCCGTTTTTGTAAAACGAGTTATGTAAATATCATGTACTACAAATATACAAGGACCCTCTAAGAAAAGTTCTGGATCCACAACTAAAAGTAATCAGTCCATGGTGTGTGTTGCAGAGAGCTGGAATTCACTAGTTAGGAACTCATTGACTCATCCTTCATTATTTCCTCTTGTATCTTATTATCTTATTATAAGGGTGGTGCTTGGTTCCGGTAATGTTGATAGGGTCAGATTGTGGAAAGACAAAGAGAAAAGAAAGTAATGTTTCCTGTTGAATGTCACATACAACATTTCCCATCTTCAGAATGTTTAACTTTGTCAAATATTTCCTCTAGTGTTATCTCGTTAGATTTGCATCTGGCTATTTGACCAACGGAGAAGATATAGATTTTGGAAGGTCTTCAGCTTTAGCTGTAAATTCTTACCGCCGTCATAAATGTGTAGCTAATTTCTTTTAATCTTGCGATGAGTGGAATGAGGAAGTGTGAAGTTCTTCCCAGGCTTTTTGACTTTTTGTCAAACAATTTTTTAGGAAGTACTAGCGCCAATAATATTCATCAACTGTTATTATGCGCTGTTGATCACAACTTCCGTTGAGTCAGATAATTTGGAACTTAAATCATATCAACGTAACTAGAGAGAAATGCAGCTTGATTTGTAGGCCATTTTGGCCTATTTTTTTCTCAAGTGAGGTTGTTTAAAAAAACACATCTCAAGCGACATTAAGGCTAAGGCTTAGTGATTGCGCGCCTTTAGGTGTCGTTTGGTTTGCAAAGTGGTTCGTTTTCAAGATGAATTAGGAATCTAATACAAAAAGTTAATGATCTTATTTGTAAAATTAAATAACATAAAGATTTACAGTATAATACTCCGTTTTTCTGTTTTCTTCCCACTTTCTTTTTTGGGAAGCCTTTTTCTTTTCTTACCACTACTCTTTCTTTCCTTTCTTGGCAAGTTTATTGTAGCCTTTTACTATATTACCTATGTAAACTTCAAAAAATTACTATAAAAGTCATTAGCGTATCACCCAAATTTCTCAATTTCACTTTAATTAACCTCCCAGCCCTTAATCATGTCTGCCTTTTTCGACCACCACTGACCAACCCCTTTGCCAACCATCAATCACCAGTTTTGCCGACTGCCCACCACCTCATCGCCCTCTTAACTCATGGGCAGACCCACCACCACCCAACACCCCTATACCCTCATCCCCACACCCAACCAACCCAACAGCCATCGCCAGCCTCCTTTTGAAGCTACCAGGAGAACCACCCCAACAAGCCACCCAACATCGCTTCATTTTTAACCATCATAAAGCAACCCATGCCCTCGGTCCCACCTTATCATGTTCTCCGTCGTTGTGCTCCTCGTTTTCGGCAACAACCACCTCATATCCATAATTGTCACCTTCCTTAGTGTGGGTCGTGAGTTTGTGTTGTGTTTCAAAGGTTGTGGATGGTGGGTAGATGTGTCTGGATGAGCCATGGGTCGAGTGAATTTTGGCATTAGGTGTTGTGAGTTATGTAGGTCATGGTGGTTGTGGCGGTTAATATGGTGGTGGTGTGTTCCGGTGGTGGTAAGCGACGTGGGGGTGGTGGTGATAAGCAACCGAGAGTGGTGGGGTGGCTAGCATTAGGTTGTTGACGTTGTTGCTGTTGGGTTGGAGTGATGTGGGCGTCTTTTAGGGAAAGGGTGGTAAGCGACGTGGGGGTGGTGGTGATAAGCAACCGAGAGTGGTGGGGTGGCTAKCATTAGGTTGTTGACGTTGTTGCTGTTGGGTTGATGTGGGCGTCTTTTAGGGAAAGGGTGAGGAGAGGGCATAAATGTCATTCCAAAGCTGGGTAAAATGATATGGGAGAATAAGAAAAATATGGAGTATAAAACCCTAAAATTTGAGCATAAAAGTATTACAAAAATCTTCCTTTTAAGTCGTCATTAATTATATAATCTCATTCATGTTTAAAATAAATAGTTTAGGCATCTTTTTTTGGGATTATTTTTCAGCTAGTGCGCTATACTAAAAAATTTCACCAAAAGAATCTTAACTATAGATTTTGAAGCCAAAAATTTCCAAGAAAGTTCAGGGGACATTTGTTTTGCGCATGGGTATGAGTTTGGAATCAGGACTCATACCTGGGTGGTATGGGGATGGGGTTGGAACTCCATTCCTCATTCCATGTGTTTGTTTCAATTCCGGGTGGTATGAGTTTGAAACTCAATTAAAGCTAAAATATGTAAAATATAATATTTTAAATAATATTTTTTAATATTATATAATCATGAAAATAAAGATTTAATCAAATAATTATATAAAAGTTCATTTACAATATTACCATCATTTTTATTTTGACATTTTTGTTTGTTTTAATTTGAAACCCATAGGTATCAATCTCATACTCACCCCTCCTTGGGTATGAGGAACCCATACCTCATGGGTTTGAGGTATGGGTATGAAACCCTTATATTTGACAAACAAACACTTGGTATGGGTTTGACTCATTCCAAACCCATACCTCGTACCTTTTGTGTTTGAACCAAACACCCCCTAAGTAAAATTTAACTAAAGATGAAACATCTTTGGAAGATAACCGACAATTTGGGTGCGTTTTTTTTTCTTTGGGAGGTTGATTTATTCTGGTCAAGAACGCTCGTCAATTAGAGTAAAAATACACTCCCTCAATTCTTTTTAAGGGGTGTTTGGTTGCTCCATTGGAATGGATCCAATCCATTCCATTGTTTAGTTCGAGGATTTTGGAATGGAGTTAGATATCTACATTCCCAATCCTTGGAAATCAAACATCACTCTATCATGCGTATTATTTAAATGAGTCAAACAAGTTTTAAAAGATATGGAATTAGAACTCATACTTTAAAGTATGATTTCTGATTCCATTCTTAACCATTGAACCAGACGATCCCTTAGTTCATACCATGTATCTTTTTAGAGGTCAAAGTTTCGAAATTCTGACCATAAATATACTAAGAAACATAGAATTTTATGCCAAGTTACATTTGTTTCAACGAATAACAAACATATAACCATAATAATGTGCGGTCAAAGCGTCGTCTAGAAAACCGTGCTAAAAGCAAATGGGAGGAATAAAAAAGAATGGAGGCAGTATTGAAGATTTGAAGATGAATTTGATATCAAAGAGTAGTATTGCTCTCATACCCACCTCCCTCCTTAGGTATGAGTATCCTATATCCATACTTCATGGAGTTGTGTTTGGATATCAAAGTACAAAAACGCAAAATAAACACCCAGGGTTTGGAGCATTGTAAACCAATACTTGAAAAGTGTGAACCAAACTTCCCCTTAGTGCCTAGATAAGGCGCACCTATCGAGTCTTCTTTTAGATGTTACGCTTTTTCATAATTCGCTTAAATGAGTTGTTCCACAAATTTTTTTGGAAATCCAAATTTGTCGTGTTTATGAGCATGAATTTATCTAGCACATTGCACCTCGTCGTTGTGGGCCTTTATTGCGTGCACGTCTCTTAGAAGTAGCACCCAAAAGTAATGAACAAGCCAAAGTTTATATCTCTGAATCTAAATCAAAACCAACAAATCTGATTCGAAACATGATTTGAAATGTTTTTCCTTGAATCTTCTTGTCACCCAACAAGGCCTACAAATTTGATAGCTTCATATATTCAATTAGGCTGGATTATGGTATGAGAGGTTCTTGATAAATTTGGTCGGGTGTCTTTAATAACGGGTTCTTTGTTGGAAAAAAGACCTTGGACGCGTTTAAGCCCAAGGAATAGTAAGGCACTTGCCGAAAGAATTCAGTGTGCATAGTGAGCTTGGTAGATAAGAAGCAGCTAGCGAGGTGCATGAATATGCAATTTTCATTTCTTTTTTAATTTGTCCATCATGTGTCGCCAATCATTCACCATTGGATTAGATTTCCATGTGGTTGACAGATGACATATCTTCACGTCTTAAGTGTTGCATCTATCTATAGACACTGTTGTATTTGTGGATATAATACACTTGGATGATTACTTAAAAGAGAGTTTGCTTACTGATCCGCTATTTTGTTCTTATCAGTTTCTATAGATGCCGCTTTGATCCCAACAATGGTGGAGAAATGTCACAGGTGGAGTACGTTCGCTTCCTCAAAACTGATGGTAGACCAAAATAGCCCAAGTGCTGTAGGCGAATGCCGGAAGCTATCTATTTATCTTTTGTTGGAGATGATACATACTTTGTAGATGTTTGCTCTTTGCTCCCGATGTTCGACTACAGTTGTAGATATTGCCTTTATTCTTCTTTTCCAAATTGTGTAAATATGTGTTACTTCTATGAATTTGCTTCATCGTCCCGCATGTAGAGAATTCCTTACCGCAGCAACTTGTGAATAGTAATGTGTGCAAGTCATTAATTGACTCTTTCAGATAATAAGAAAAAACAATTAGCCGTCTCAACATAATCATTTATGTTAGCTTGTTGCCCTCAAGCTTCTATGTGGTCCTTTGTTCCATGTGGTTCTACTTTGACCTCTCAAAAATTGAGACTATCTGAAAACCAACCGTAATCCGACCAAAAATAAACCCGAAACATAAACCCTGAATGAGATGAAAGTAACGGGCCTGTTGGTTAAGACAGCCTAGATTAGTGAAACTAAAATTGAGCAATAAGTCTTACTTAAGACTACTATTATTCGTCTTACCTATAAGACGGGTTGGTTTGATACCATATTGTAGAATGTGGATCGTTTTTAAAAGAAATTGGATAAATGACAATTAACCTATAGAGGGTGTAGGGTGGGGCTGACTTGATATGAGTCAGATGACATGACAACACCTTTACATTTATGTATTAAAAAATTCCAAATATACCAAACAACTTTCTTCTTCACCGCACAATGAATTTCCCTAGAATTTCATTTTGTCTCACTTAAAATTTTGAAAACCTCTTTCTATCCATCTTTATCCACTCAAATTAGTTTGTATTTTATTTTCTTTACTTTGCATATTTTAATGGTTACTGATTGAATTACCTTTCTAAATGTATTGATTTTAATTATGATAAGTTCTATATCTTGGTTTTGAATGAAACATGAAAAATATGGGTTATTAAGGGTTTTGTTTCTTACTTTGAATGAGATTCGAAAAAAAAAGGGTTATTTATTTTATACTTGAATGATTTTGTCGTTAATTTATTTGTTACTTATGAATATATCCATTAATTTGTGCAATGTGTTAATGGTCAGTTATTTGTGTAATATGTGACCATTTGTGGATAGAATATTTGATTACTATATGTTGACAAAATTATAGTTGAATAGTTAACATGTTTGATGAATTTGTTGATTTATTGAGTATTATTTTCTGTGTAATAACGGTAATATTTTACAAGAACAGTGATAATGCACATACAAACTATTTTCAAAAAAATGTTTATTTATTATTATTTTCTTAGTAACAATGGTGATATTTTGCAGCATCAATAATATACAAAATTTATCACTAATATACTAAAACATGTAACATTTTGTTACCATTTTTTTTTTTTTTTTTTTTTTTTTTAGGGAGGTCATGTTTGTTTTATGATTTACATATGAAGTATGATGATTATGAAATAATACCAGTTTGTTAGATGTTAAGGTGTTTGTAGACCTAACAAACAGATCAGGTCGTGTTGGGTTCGTGTCCATGTCCACTTTAAACGGGTCATCACTACCCCAACCCTAACCCGACCCAATTACATAAACGGGTCATTTGTCTCAACCCTAACCCAGCCTATTTAATTTTTCTATAAACTAACCCGACCTGTTTAACCCATTTATCTTTTAGCAAGTCAATTTTAACCAATTTAACCCGTTTAACCCAATAAACTAGTAATATAAGTTAAGCTGTATAGTTCTATTATCCCAAAATTGATGAATGAAAATGCTTATTTTTAAGTTGTTTGGTTGGATTATTGATTAAATACAAATATATTATGACACTTTTAAATAAATAGGTTATTCGTGTCGGGTCCATGTCAAAAGAGCTCAACCCTAACCCGACATATTTAACTTTCGTGTCGTGTCCGTGTCAACCCAACTACTTAAATGGATCACTATGTCTTAACCTGTAACACCCCCATTTATTTAGGAGCCTTTAACAAGACATTCCCAATAAATAAGACTATTACCATCTCAGTTTTCCGAGGCATTGTATAATAAAGTATAACAAATCCAAAGTACTTTAATTATAATAAAGGTTTAAATGATCTCATTACAACTTAACCAACTGAAACCGAGTTATTAAATAATACATTTCTCACAGCGGAATTAAATTAAGTATATGAAATAAATAAAGATGGTCTAAACTAGGTGAATTATACAACTAGGTAGACTCAACCAATCATCCTCACACATCCCCATGAGCTCCCAAGTTAGCTATCTCAACCTGCCATCAATCCTCTTCCCAATAATGGTTCATCAAATGTTGAGTAGGATAAAATAAACAGTAGATAACACATTCATAATGTACAAACAATGTCAATTGCCAATGCTCAACCACTGAGCCATCCTCACAAAATTCCTCCAGGTCATAAGCCTGAGCCCACTCAATCAATCACTCACGAGATCCGCCAACGACTACGCCTGGGGCATTACAATAATCATCATTCACTCACGAGATCCACCAGCGACTAAGCCTGGGGAATTACAATAATCATCATTCATTCACGAGATCCACCAACGACTAAGCCTGGGGAAGTACAATAATCATAATCATCCTCACCATAAAACCTCTCATAAATCCATATCGTAACCATGCAACATAGTATGCATCACAATTAAACCAACAATTAATTTCATCCAACAAATAATGCCACATAAAAAATATAGCACATTAAATCATCCAGCTGAGTAGATTATCCTACCTTTTAGCAAATTCCAGAAAAGCAATTAAAAGTATTCCACCTCAAATTCGCGAGTTGCGACCTAAAAAATTAATAATAAATATACAATTACGATTCACATCCCTTATACGATTATTATATAATTATATTTAATTATCGTTTACGAAATTATCAAATTAAATCGTCACAAAACAAACACGAGCTAAGTCTACACTAACGCACACACCCCAAAGCCCACGGTCACACACCCCTGCCACTGTGGTCAACCACCACCACCATGACATGCTGATAGATGAACTATCTCAATCAAAACCTTAAGGTTATGGTTGAGGCCCAACTATTATAAATATTTCTATTACGCTCCCTCACTCAAATGCCCATTGGGCTTGAAGAGTGGTTAGTGCACAGGCTCCCTCGTACCATGTGCTGAGGTTCCACTTCGTGAGTTTTTGAGGAGTTTAGAGGTTCCCAGGATTCCGAACCCGTGACCTTTGGTCACACTGGCTCTGATACCATGATAGATGAACYATCTCAAYCAAAACCTTAAGGTTATGGTTGAGGCCCAACTATTATAAATATTCCTATTACGCTCCCTCAYTCAAATGCCCATTGGGCTTGAAGAGTGGTTAGTGCACAGGCTCCCYCGTACCATGTGCTGAGGTTCCACTTCGTGAGTTTTTGAGGAGTTTAGAGGTTCCCAGGATTCGAACCCGTGACCTTCGGTCACACTAGCTCTGATACCATGATAGATTCACCAGCCCTACCACCGACTCCCCCAGCAGTCCCCAACTCCACGCCCTAGCACGACATACACAAACACACACCACACACAAACACTCAAACCCGACACCTACAACCCCTCACAACCACCACACCAAAAACCCACACCACCTATGGCCACCACCGTCGTCACCAATGACCCACGTCGGTTCCAGGGGTGATCTCACTTTCCCCTCAACGCAACCTCACAACCCACAAACACCGTCGTAAGACGGTTGCACAAACCGCACTCCCTTCCCCTGTTTTCACGAACTCTGGCCACCACAACCACCACGTCGCCACCATGGCCCTACGGACACCACCTTAAGGTCGCCCCAACCACTAGAATTCAACCCCACCATACCCAGGTCCGGTCAAGTCCAAACACGGGTTCAAACCGAGTTGTAAACCCACGCACAACCTCCCCTTCGAATTTCGGCGAGGCACCGCCCAAACCACCACCTACCGCCACCCATGACCTCCCACTAGGCTCAACTAGCCACCACGACTAACCCCAACCCATCCTTGGTCAGAGTCAAACGAATCAGGGCTCAAGTTGAGTAAACTATTCATAGTTTTAACCAAACAAACACCAACATTTAACATTGGTCAAACACCCCTCCCTGACGGTCAACGGTGGTCCGACGTGGGTCCGGTCACCCCTTTATGGTCCATGGTCGAGGTCACGGTTAAAGCAAGTCATACGGTGGTCTAGATTACAAGTTATATTAGTTATAAGTTGCATACATTATATTGTGAGACGGTCGTATAAACTTACCTCGTATACGAATATCGATTAGAGTAGGTTGCTAGGTCTGAAATTCTCCTCTCTTCTAATTTTCAGATTTGTGAAGTCTTTTAGGTTAGGGTTTCTCTTCTATTTATAAAGTAGGTCAAATTAGTTTATATTATTTAATTATAAAACCCGTACGCAGTTTATTATATTATATTATTAAATCCCGTCTCCTTTAACTTTTACGAAGCCCAAAGCTAGCCGGCCCAACATCATAAATTCCCGTCTCATATTATATTATCTCATCTTATAAGCAAACATCCATTATTATTATTAAATTAATTATTTAAGATACGTAAACTATTCATATAATTCACATTAAATTACGGGGTATTACAGTCTTTCCCCCTTAAAAAGAACTTCGTCCCGAAATTCACCCACACCCAAAGGTATTTCACACCATACCTACTTACATGCTACCAACATACTTACTATCAACTACACATCGTACAAGAAATGACAACAACTAAAAAGGTAGTATTACATTCTATCTCCCTTAAAGAAACTTCGTCCTCGAAATTCAAGACACACTTAATACACGCATACGGGTACTAAGTCCAATAATTCAGGTAAAGAAAACATAGACAACTCTAAGTAACTCAAACCAAGGACATTAAAAACAACAATTTCCAAGAACAACGACTATACCAAGAACAACAATTATCAAGAACATAAGGACGACAATTAAATACAACCAACTTCTCTAGCATAAAGATGTTATCAATATATCACAACTATCGAGATTTTACAATCCTATCCCCCTTAAAATAGGGTTACGTCCCCGTAACCTTGGTAATTACTGAAGGCACTGCACGATATTATTAAAATACCAACCAAATCAAAATGTCTTAGCACAAGGACTATGATAAGCAATATTTTAGTCGTATTTTACCCCGCATTTATACCTCATTCCGACTCAATTTTGCGTGTTTAATTGTATATAAGCTCATTACATTCACTAATTTA
>VHZZ01008359.1:21003-44938 GCA_009801015.1 Silene noctiflora
TTAAATTAATAAGTTAATTTATAAATCAGTATATTCACATAGTGTATGTGAGTTCCCTTCATTTGTATCCTTAGCCACCAGACTCGAGGAGTCAAACTTGAGTTCCGACTTTATAATGAGACTCACAGAATAACTCTTAATCACTTCGCGGAAATATTTGGTATCAAAGTTTCGACAACCGATCTTAACAAGCCGCCAGACCTCAACATTGCCCACCTTTGGAAGGCCATTTCCGGGAGGGATTTTTTCTCATTAAAACATTGCCATAATTTTGCCAGCCAATATCCCGTAATTAGGGTTTGTGAAACGTTTATAGCCGGGACAATCCTTGGAAGAGTAGAACAACATATTTGCCCTCTACTTGACGTGACCTTCCTAGAATCGTACCTAAATATGCAAGGGAGAAGAGATTTCAACTTCAACAAGACCCTTGAAATGATCACAAGGTTTAATGATTTCTCCAAGGGACACACACAAGCTAAACCTTTTGTGATGGGTGGGCTCGTGACGATCCTTGCTAATAAGTTATGCCCCAACTTCAACCAAGATGGGCGATATGTAGCGCTTCAAGGACACACCTTGATTGATGAACAAGCCATCTTCCAATTTCATAAGTGGTGCATTTATAATGATATGGGGAGTGTGGAATGACATACGAAGGGGTGTTCCCCTCTTGTGCTTACGGGTTGGAATATACCACATATCAAGCTCCGATTGAGTAGATACTCACCAATACCGAGCTACCTTCTCCCGATTGAAATTTATGAGCATCCATACCAACAAGCGTAGGAAGAAGAGAGGATACCTCATCACCAACCCCAACTACATCACCATGTGCCCAACATGGGTTACCCACCATATCAATAAGGTGCACAACCCAACTATGTCCCTATTCCCTCATATACAAACCCCCACAAACCCTACGTCCCACCATATCCAAATAGGACCCCCATCATGGAGACATTGGTAGGGATGATGAACCACGTTAATATCGGGGTGTATGAGGAGCGGGTTGATAAATACTTGGCGCAATATTCCTTCTACTATCGCAACAATGGTATGTTGACCCTATAGGCCCTTTGCCCTCTTGGTCACAACCGGAACCAAGGA
Source organism: Silene noctiflora (assembly GCA_009801015.1). Taxonomy (NCBI): domain Eukaryota; kingdom Viridiplantae; phylum Streptophyta; class Magnoliopsida; order Caryophyllales; family Caryophyllaceae; genus Silene; species Silene noctiflora. Next base: position 22,114 of record VHZZ01008359.1, read on the forward strand.
GGGGGATATGATGGGAACGACAACTATGATGAGGATGAGTTCGGAGGCTAGGAGCTCTCGGCATAGGACGGTTCACATTTGTATAATATTCCTTCCTCTCCATCTATATCTCATATATAGGTTGCATTGTATTATATCTTAGTTTAGCTTGCATTATAACATGCATCTCATTTACATTTGCACTTGCATTTAGTAGTACTCTTAGCTTATACATATAGGTTAGCTCATGTAGTTAGTATAGATGGTTCATATAGTTAGTTGAATTTAGTTTATACATCTTGCATTCATGCATGGTCACTCATGACCAAACCTATTCCTTTCTGCACGTGCAATAGTGATTAATTCGGATTGGGGAGGTTTGATCATAAGCAACCTTAGCTAATTCAAATTAGCTTTCCGATTGATAGAAAACAGGCATCACTTTAGTTTAGAATACTCGCATCTTTTATAATATATGACATATAGTTGCATTTACTTAGAACATGCATTCATTTCATTTTATGAATTTCATTTGCATTTATTTTTCCACATTCTCTTATTTAAAATACCAAAAATATGTTCGTAATTTTTCAAAATTCAAAAATACAAAAACATGTTCTTTATTTTCAAATAAAACATATTCCAAAAATATAAAAATATGTCTTTCATTTTCAGTTCCTAGTCCCACTTTGTACATTGAGAACAATGTCCAAAATAAAGTGAGAGATGAAAATTTATATTCCAAAACTTATAAAAATTTAAATTTTTTTTTGAAAAATTTCAAAAAATATGTTCTTTGGTGTGGATTTGCATATTGCTGGTCATCACCTCATTCCTTTACCAAAAATCAAATGCCAAACATAAAAAATTGTAGCAAATGTGCTTAATATCAAATGCTAAAAAAGGAGGGGGGGTGGGGGGAATAACCCAAGCAAACTAAAATGTGAAACTCAATATCTTGAACCCTTTTGTCGATTGATGGTCCTATTTTTTGTTACATAGTGGAGAGGGGATGACCCTTCCTTTTTTTAGGCAAGAGGGGGAATTTCGCGATCCTCTAGTGTCTTCTAACACCATAAGGACCTCGCTCTTGACGAAAGCATTTATTAATTGTGGACAAATGTATCCTACTTGGACACCATTTAGAGGTAATTTATTTCTATCCTTTTGGACCTAGTAGTTTGTAGAACTAGTATCTACGATGGAGTATGTGCGCTAAAATTGTTTCTCTTTTAGATGACTTCGCCACTTAGATGTGGAAAGTGGTTATTCTTTTTTAGATGCATCTTATTACTTGTTTGTGTTCTTAATGCTGGATGCATTATATAAAAGCTCGACCCGCCATCATCGTAACACAACCCCAATAAGATGAAATGTGTACCTTTGAGCATATTATTTGTCCTCACTTAAGTCCCAAAAGGACAAGGCTTTGTTATTAAGTTGTGGGTGAAATCCTTTATAAACATCTCATAAGCTTCTTATTTTCCCGATGTGGGACAAATTTCCTCTCAATCTCTTGGGGTGTTACAAACTCCCCCACTTAAAGAACACAACATCCTCGTTGTGGCTCAAAGATGACCACAGCCAAGCCCAGAATCCTCCTCCTCTAGGTGGGTGAACCGGGTACTCCTGACCACATGATCACTACCCCACGGTCGTAAGGTTGATCTTATGCCATTTATAACAATCCGACCCAACACCTTCGTAACACAACCCTAATAAGATGACATGTGTACCTTTTAGCGTATTATGTGTCCTCACTTAAGCCCCAAAAGGATAAGGCCGTGTTATTAAGTGGTGGGTGGAATCCTTTATAAACATCTCATAAGCTCTTTATTTTCCCGATGTGGGATAACTTTTCTCTCAATCTCTAGGGGTGTTACACATCGCCATTTTGGCAAGACCCCACATGCCTTGCAAGAAGGAATCTTACCTCATAGTTGCCTTGTTGTGAGTTGAAGAGACGGAGTGAGACCCGCTAATTGTCTCATGTCGAATATGCTATTTAGGATTAGTTTAAATAAAGGTCTTAGTTTTGGTAACCTCTTTACTCGGGACACGTAAAGGTTTGGTTTAGGGATATTTGATGTAGTTGTAAAAAGCGCACTTTAACCCCTTAATGAACCTCTTTTCGCATGCTTATTTGTACTTATTAGGGTTATTTCGGCGTCGTTTAGCTTCCTATTTGATTTTATAGGAGATTTTTTGCCCATTTGTAGGAAAGGAAGTAAAATGAGCAAAAATCAACAATTGGGAGCTAAACTGACGGTACTAATGACCAAGCATAAGGCGGAGACGAAAACCAAAGACTCGTAGCAAAGAAATAAGGCAAATAAAGGCCATTCCCACGACCTAGGGAGTCCCCATGGGTTTCTTAGCTCGGGCGAGCTCATGACCAAGTTTGGCGGCTCATCAACGTTTTCGCCACCTCACTTATTCTCTAGGCCAAATATAACCTTGTATCTCATATATATACCCTAATTGTAATTATTTGAAGGGAGAGCCCTCTTATAGGAGGTTAAGCTTAGATTAGGAGTAAATTAGTCTTAATATTTCCACGATTAATGTAATCTTTCCTTAATTAATCTTCAAGTAAATCTAGATTTAGCTTCGTTCTTGGATTTCTTTGGGTTTGTATTGAAGATTAGTAACAAGTCTTCATCCATATGCAAGATTTCCTTCCTTCTATTGTTCGATTTGTTGGTATTACTTCTCAATCTCCCATTTATTTGTTCATCTTTTTTCAAGTTTATTAATTTCTTGTCTCTTTCATTATGTTTAGTTTAGATTACATGTTTATTATTGTTTTCACCCCTCTTAATATGATTAGTGGGTAGTAACCTTGCTAGGGTTAATGAGGGATTAGGGGAATTATTAGAGGGCAGATCCATGCTTAATGAGTTCTTTTGGTTGATTAAAATAGTTGTTATAGTTCTAGCTTGGTGCACTGTTATGTTTGATGAAATGCTTGATTGACAACCTTGCACGATTGTCTACCTTTTCAACACCTTTTACAAGACTGAAAGTCTTAGGAAATGTTAGACTATGCACTATGCTAGTAGGGAGACCGGGCGTACGCCAGAAGCTAACCCAACTCGACCTATGGACTGCAAGACCAAATGTTTCGGTCCTATGCTACTATGACGTTGAACAAATACTAGACTGATACCTTTGAACTTACCATTTGATCACCCCTATGACCCCATGATAACCTAGTGTCCTTAATCATTTGTTTACATCTCTATTTTGTTGCTTGCTTTATTTTCACTAGTTTAGTTACTTGTAAAACCCCAAAATAATTGTGACATTGACATATATTTGAATAGATATATTTAGAACCAAAAACACATCGTCCCGTGGATCGACCTCGACTTACCTACTTTCTAGTTGTTCGTTGAGTTTGTAAATATTGTTTGATAGGGTGTGACGACTTTACCCTACACCAAAATGGCATCGTCGCCGGGGACGGTGTTTTGTGATTAAGTTCATGTTATTTATCTATTTTATTTGTGCTTTTTGTCTTGAGAAACTTTTTATCTCAAGACCTACTAACCTTTTTATTGTATATTTCTTGTTCAATATTTCTAACAATAATGATGTAAGGCTTCCTACAAGAAGTCTAATGTCTTATCATAGTCATCAAACTTAGAAGATTGTGTGGCCCCTTTGTAAAATACATCATAAGTAAGTCCAACAACAATTTTGACACAAATATGGAAAAACAAACTTGTTGCTCGATCGAGTGAGAGCTCTACTCGAATGAGTTAGGCTAATTTTGCCTATAGCTCGCTTAAAACATCTTAATTTGGCTTTTTTTTACTTCAAAATTTGCAACATATAATTTATGCACATGATCACATATCACGTTAGCTCATACACAATGTATCATATTCATCAAATCATATCACTAAGCATAATGTTAATTACAGTAAACTAGACATACCATGTGTTTTAGGAAGATTTCACGCAAGGGTGAAAGTCATGCCTGGAATGATTATGCAGGGTGATCTATGCCTAAGTGTTGGCTGAACAGCTTGAATTGTTTAGGTGGAAAGAACGAAATAAATACAACATATGTAAAACACAAATAACACGAGGATTTATACATGGAAAAATCCTTAAATGGGAAAAAGAACCAAGGGCACCAAGCCAGGAGAGAGTTTCACTATGATTTTGGTATTTGTTTTCACTTGATTACAATGTAAATAATTGATAAGAGAGATGACAGAGTAGTGAGTATGTTGTATCCCTACTCATGCTCTTGATTCTCTCATTTATAATCTTCTAATCTCCAATGGACGATTTCCTTGTTACTTGCTAGCCGTTGCTTGTTTATAGGCCACGTTCCATTATGACCGTTGACTACTTCTTGTTTAACATGCTTCTTCAGGCTTATCTTTCTAGGTTTATTATACGTGCTCCCTAGTTTATAGCGGTTGTGGACTCGGTCCTCCTAGAAAGTAGGAACCGTCCTTTTGCTTATTATTTCAACATGAGCCAAATCAATTTAAAGAATCCAAAGCTTCCTTTGTATACATAGTATCCTTGGTAGGCCTGTATTTCTTTCCCTCTCTTGGATAATTCTTGGGCGATGAGTAGTACACTGGTCGTAATACCCCTGTCAGGCATTACTAGGCTGCATATAGTCTAGTCAAGGCAGGATTTATCTTGTCTCAACAATTGTCCCTTATCTCTTTATTTCTGCTAGATTAGGCCAGGAATGAGGAGATAATCCCTTCAGGTCAGAATTTTATCATTCTAGATAATTCAAGAGTTTCATTGGGTTTGATATTCCAACGAATAAGATAGTAAATGTTGTTTGTTGCGTGAGAACCTAGGATAGAGTCATGCTTGCATTTATCCACTTGCAATAATAACCCTAATTTTTCAACCTCTTAAACATTCATTTACTACCATCACCAATTTTGCCAATGATTCTTGCTTTGTTCTTCTCCCCTTCAACTTAACCTAGAAAATTCCAAACTTTTTCACCATAAAATAGTAAAAAAATCAAAAATTGGGCCCAAGGAAGAGAGGTTCTGTCTCTAAGCCTACTGAAATCCCAAAAGCTTCTAAAGGAATCGACATGCTTGAAATCATCCCTGAGGAAGAAAGTGCTTGAAAATGATCCTCCTATTGAAATTTTGTCAATGTTGTATAAATATTTCAATTTTTCCCCTTTTTAAGCCTCTTTCTTCCTCTTTTCCTAAGGCGAATCTCTTGAAAGCTACATTTGATCATTTTCTGAAAGCGAGGGACATGATCTCCAAGGAAGCTGATGTTTAGAATCCTGAAAATAGCCCCATTAGGGCTAATTGGACTTGCCTTGGGTGGTTCTGTATATTCGAATGGGCCTTCAAGGCTGGGTGCAAGATTATTTTCTCTCCCTAATGATTGACTTTTTCCAAGCAATCGGGGTGCCACCATTTCAGATTATGCCTATGTTATAGAAGTTAGTCCATTCCATAGAGAACTTGTGTGTCAAGAACAAATTATTCCTGACTCATGATGACATCAAGAACTGGTGTCACTTGAAGAACCATGCCCCTGGAAGGTTCAATTTTAGGATCAGGGCAAGGATGGCTCCTTTGATCAACAATCTGGATTCAGGGGATGATAAAGGATGGATGAAGACTTTCATGCTCATCAAGACATCTTCCATTGACCCTGCTCTAACTTACCTTAACTATGATGCTTTTGAATATGATAAGTTAGACTCATCCTTTTCCTGCATGTTTTCACATAAATGGAAAAGTTTGTATAATATATGCTTACTTGTATTGATTTGTTGTAGTTGCCGATTGGCATTGTGATGCTGAGGCTGAGGGATCGGCTGATAGAATTGTTGCTTTTATGGCTCTGCCTGATGAGGAATGGACTTGTCTTGCTTGTCTTGTCCAGACGTCATTCCCTCAATTCATGAAGGAAAATATCGATACCTACAAGGCCTCCAAACCTCTCATGGGTTCAACACTTTCTTCTTCTAGTAGTAAGGACTTTATTCTCATCTGACTTTGTAATTTTCTTTCTATATTGCTGATATTGGGTCTCGTCCTGTAGTTACTAGGTCTTCTGCCAGAATAGCCAGTTTTGGCTTTGCTAACCTAAAAGCAGGCATAACCAAGATTGTCGAGGAGAGGTCTCAGAGTGAGGATGCTACGTGCAGTAATAGTAGTGCACTGCTCCTAGTCCATGTACCATCAATCCAACCTTCTTTGACTCAACTTGATCTAGTTCAACCTATTCCATCTGAGGAAGGCCCCGTCTAGTAACGGAAAGAGGCAGGAATATGTTCTTGAGGTGATTCCTACCGCTGCTGATGAGGACGTCAGGGAAATCAGAGCTAGAAACGGAGACCTCCATGCTGCTAAGAAGCAAATCCAAGCATACTCGTTTCAGGGTGATGATTAGTTGATTTCTTCCAATCCTGATGAGGCATCTGCTCACACTGTAGCGTCCTTATTTCATACCAGGGATGTTATCGCTGGGTTACTTTGCTTGGTTCGAGAGGTGGGCATCTTTTCTAGGTTCCTTGTTTTTCTATACCTCTTTATAATTGATCCCTGATGCCATATATTTATTGTTTTTTAGAATATTAATACTGGGATTTTTGGTGCCTACCAAGTGAAGTCTACCAATGCCAAGATCAACATCCTGTACTGGAAATGAAAATTATAAAGAAGAAGTTGGAGACCTGTAAAGCTGACCAAGTGGTTTCTAAGTCTAAGCTGGGGTTTATGTAGAATATTGTTAAGCCAGTTAGGCAGACTTGGCCAATGTTAAGGATGAGTTGGCTGCTATTAAGGCTGAATTGTAGGCAGAGAAGTAAGATTTGTAGGAAATTATGCGCAAGAATAAGGATCTAATAGCCTAAAGGGACGAGGTTTAGGGTAGGTTTAAAGATGTTGCTGTATACTTCTTTGGCAAAGACAGTGTTGATGCTATGAAGGAACCTGTTGAAATCATATCAATCCGGGACTCTGAAAAGGGGTTGAGGGATTTGAAAACTACTTATCCTGAGCTAAAAAAACTTGATGAAAATGAAGAAGTCGATTCCCCTCCTTCTCTGGACAAAGGCAAAGGTGTTCCGAGGAGTCTGAAGAGGATAAGGAGATGTTTGAAGAAGGGGTTGGTTCTGCCACTGTCTCCAAGGCAGGGTAGATATATACTTGTTTATCTGCTTTGGTTTGACCTATCTAGGGGAGATGTCCCTGGAAAGAGATTTGGTTTGGTTTTTTTTTGGCATGGTCAAGAGGGATGTCCTTGGTAAAACATTTGGTTTTGGCATGTTGAATATTCAACTTGAACCGGTGCTGCCCTAGGCAGTTTAAGTAAAAAATCCTTTCTGTTTTTATCTGGATGGGTTAATATTATGTATTATTTTTGTGGGAGGTGCTTTCCTGACTGGAGGGCTTATGGTCTTTGGCTTGACTGGAGGGCTTAGTGTGTGCCTATTTGTAGGAATTGTAACGAGTAGTCCAGATCTTTCACCATCTTCCTCGCTTTTTGGTAGTTCATTGGGTGCGACAAAACAGTGAGATCAACTTTGTTATGTTGGATTATAATTACAAAAAGCATAAACAAGTTTTCAGGATTATTCAAATAATATGAAGTTTTATAGGGAACAAAAGGGTTGATTTTTAGAGACTTTTAGACATTAAAAATGGGTAAGAAACAGGTAATCATATAAAATTAAGAAAATGACATTTTTATTCATGGAATGACAGTTACGACCAAATAGAAACATGCCAGGCAAATAGTAATACTCAAATAATTCTAGGCTGACAGTTTTACCATGGATTGTTTAGGATAAAAAATATAGCATAAAAATGGCTTAATCTATACATGAAATAAATCAGGTGAGTGATATTCCGCATGATCGTGATATCATGTCACCTTCTCGAGTTTGTAGCCTGTTTTTTTGTCTTTTTTATTGGGAAAAAAGTTCCGTAAGACTAATTCCTCTTCTTTGAAGACTCTAATGTTCACATTCTTGCTGTAAATCCTGGTTACAACCTGTTGGTAGGATGCTATCCTGATTTTGGCTGTATCTCTCAACTCTTATGTCAGGATGAAACTGTCTAGCATTAGGTTGACATTTTCTTCGATAGTGTTCAGGTTGCATCTAGACATTGGCACATGTATCTCTGCAGGGATAACTGCTTCACATCCATAGACCAGGGAGTATATAGTCTAACTAGTGGATTTTTTTGGTGTTGTCTTGTCTGCCTAGAGGACTAATGGGAGCTTTTCAGCCCATCTGCCTTTTCTTCTTTTTAATTTCTTATTCTGGCAACTAATTACCACTTTGTTACTTAAATCTGCGTGCCCATTGGGTTTGGATAGCCTGGTGTGAATATTACAAGATTTTTATTCCACCTTGCACAGAAGGCAATTGTCTTTTTTACCATGATTTGTGTGCCATTGTCACACACTATTTCTGATGGAATCTCATATCGTCATATTATGTTTTTTTAATGAATGGTATGTCTTCCTTCTCTGTAACTTGCTTGAATGAGTCTACTTCTATCCATTTAGAGAAATAGTCAGTCATTGCTAACATGAATACTTTCTGTCTAGGTGTTTGAGGTAACTTTCCTACAATGTCCATCCTCCATTTCATGAACAGTCAGGGTGTTGAAATTGAATGTAGCAACTCTGATGCATGGCTGATGGATGAATAGGGAATGTAACTGAAAGGCTTCACATTTTGAGCTGTAGCTTAGACAAACGACCCTCGGGGTTGGCCAAAAGTATCCTATTCTGAGAACTTTGTTTTCCAAGCTCCTTTCTCCTTTATAGTTGCCACAATATCCATCTTGTATGTCCTGAATGACTTGTTCAACCTCATGTGGTTCCAGACATCTTAAGTAGGGTCCAACCTGAGAATTTTTAAACAAAGTGTTATTGATGATGGTATAAGTGGAAGCTTTAATCTTAAAGGCTCTTGCTTCATGACTGCCCTGAGGTAGTATGCCTCGTCGGGACGAATTATATTAGGGTTTGGTCCAGGAATTTGTGTCAACAGTAATAGGACATGTTTGTTCAGGCTTATTGATAACAAGTTCATGTAGGTGAACAATGGGTATTTTATCAAAGATAACAGGGCTTAAATTTGATCCCAAGCTAGCCAAGGCATCAGTTTGAGTATTCAGGTCTCTTTGAATCTGATCAATGTCAAATAAAACGAATTTTTGCAAATAGTTCTCACAATTTCTAAGTATTATATCATTTTTGAATTCTTTGCAGTATAAGTTCCTTTGATTTGATTGTTAATTAAGAAAGACTTAGTTTTTATCCTTAGATTATACACGTCAAGATCAATACTTACCCTAAGTCGAGCTATGAGAGCCTCATATTCAGCTTCATTGTTTGTAGCCTTGAATTCACAGCTAACTGCTTAGGCTATCATATCCCCCTATGACAATTTTATTACTAAGATAGGCCAGTTCCCCTCATATTTGTTGCCCCATCAGTAAACAGGGTCCGTTCCTGGTCTAATTTTAGGGTGTCTAGTCGGTTTACTTCTTTAACTAGGCCTGGTTTTAGGCTGGGACTAAAATCAACCAAAAAGTCTGCTAAGGCTTGTGATAATCCATCGTTTAACCACCAAAAAATATTTGTAACTTAACAAACAACTTAGCAAGTAGTAAGTAGAGGTCGAACCCAAAGGACGGTTTTAGTTATGCTTTACTTATAACAAAAAGAGTGCTTAAAATAGTAGCAAGGATGTCACAATTGATTTGACTGATAAGGTGAATAACTACAACTAATAACAACAAATGAAACCAAATGAAAGTAGGTATGTAAAATAGGGATGTAGACAATATAGAGAAAAACACTAGGGTGTCATGGAATCATAGGGGAAATCAAATGGTAAATCCAAGGGTGTGAATCTAGGGTTTGGCCAAGCTGATTGATAGAATAAGATTGAAAGTTTTGGTCTTGCAATTCATAGGTTGAGTCGGGTTAGCTTCTGGCGTACACCCGATCACCCTACTAGCATAGTGCATGGTCTAACATAACCTAAGACTTTTGGTATTGTAGGAGGTGTTGAATAGGTAGAGAATCATGCAAGGTTGTGAGTCAAGCATTTCATCAAACATAACATATGCACTAAAACTAGAACTATAACAACATGTTTAATCAACAAAGATGGAGTCAATGAAGCATGGATCTACCCTTTAATTAATCCCTTAATCCACCATTAACCCTAGCTACGAAACTACTCACTCATTATCATGAAGTTCAAGCAATAAAGGTTGTCAGTCGTCAAAGCAAGAAGAGACATGATGAACACAGTAAAGTAATTAACAAGGATTAACAAGAAATTAAGTAAGAGTAGATAATTGTATCAAATTAAGGATATTGAACAATAATAATGAAGATTAAAATAGAAGAAACCCTTTTGATGAATGAAGAATTGTCACCTTCTTCAATTACAACTCAAGAATCCTTCAATTACAAACTAGATCTAAGATTGATTGTGAAAAGATTAAAGTGCAATTATGTAAAGATTAAGCCAACTAAATATGATTAGGCTAATTACTTCTCTAATGGTCTCCTCTCTCCTAATGGGAAATGAAGGGTATTTATACTAATACGAGGTTTAAGGGCTAATTAGGTTGAAGCAAATGACCTAAACAAGGCGTCAATAGAGAACCCCACCTAACCTATGCTAAGCTCTCCCGGGTCTCGAGGAACTTGGGTGAGCCCTGCCTGAGAACTTGCCCGGGCTCTACTAGTGCTCACCTGTATTCTCTTTGTGCTCGCCCGGGTTTGGCTCTGGCTTGCCCGGGTTCAGCTGCAGCTTCGCTTCTTCTTGAAATTGTTGCCCCTTATGTCGTGGGGCTTTCTCCTTATTAGCTCTAATCCTTGATCTAGGTCTTCGGTATTCTTCCCCTCTTCATGCTTTGTCATTAGTACCGTCAACTGTAGCTCCTAAATGCTCCGTTTAAGCTCCTTTTGCTTCCTTTCCTACAAATGGGCTAGAAACTCATAAAAAAGAAAATAGGATGTTAAAGATGCAGAAATGACCCTGATAAGTACGATTAATCATGCTAAATGGGGTTCATTAAGGGGTTAAAAGTGTTCTTTTTATGGCCACATCAAATATCCCCAAACCGAACCTTTACTCGTCCCGTGTAAAGAGGTGACTCAAACCAAGACCCTTATTTAAAGTAAACTAACTAGCATATCTGATGTGAGACAATTAGCGGGTCTCGCTCCACCTCTTCAACTTACAACAAGACATCCATGACGTAGAATGCCTTCTTGCAAGGCAAGGTGGGGCTTTCTTAAATGGTTATGCGTCCTACATGAAGTAGATAAATAAAGCAAATGATGCATCTACAAATGAATAACCATTTTCCTCATCTAAGTGGCGGAAATAAACTAAAAGGGAAACAATTAAAGGGTACACATTCCATGATAGATTCTCCAAGCCATTAAGTCTAAGAGGATACAAAGAAGTCACCTCCAATTGGTGTTAAACTAGGCTACTTTCGTCAATGATCACTAAATGCTTTCGTCAAGTGTTGGGTCCCTATGGTGTTAGAAGACACTGGAGGATCGCGGAATTCCCTCTCTTGCCTAGACAAAAGGAAGGGTCGTCCCCTCTTCACCATGCAACAAAAGATATGTCCATCAATGTGTAGAGAGACTTGAAGTATTGAGTTTCTCATTTGTAGTTTGCAGTGGGAAATTTTTTCCCCCATTTGTAGCATTTGGCATTAAAGCACGTTTCTTTGCCATTCTTTGATGTTTGGCATTTTTGGTATTTGGCAATAGGTCTTTTGGCAAAGGCGGTGACCGACAATATGCAAATCTTAACCGAAGTGACATCAAGAGCGAACCCATATATAATCAGGGTACTCTAAAAGAGCATAGAAGTATCATGTGCACTCCTAAGCCTAGGACAAGAACAAATCAACAACATTTGCAAATTTCTTGGCTTTCATAGCATTTGAACTCAATTTGACGATTGTATTTGTGCCCATTCCCTTTGGTTGAAAAAATAAAGATGGTAAAAGATGAAGAATGATTGCATGGCTTTAAAGGTCACCTTCGAATAAATGGTAGTCAAGGAAATACCACACCACAAATGAACTTTTGGCTAGGCCTAGCTTAAAAGACAAAAGATACTAGTATGACACAACCTAGGGTGTCTTAAATGTATTCTAGTACACAAAGTCTCAAGGAGAAAAAGTATCTACAAGGGCCTTATATACACTTGTCAAGCTTCCCAAATAGGGTTTCACAAAATTTTCCTAAATGCAACTATATGCCATTATGTAACCTACAAATATACAAATCAAACGCATATGCAACTAACAACTATGTGTCAAGTAATCTAATGCAACTCCTAACATCACATAGTTTCAAACCGCAATATCAAAAATGAGTCACATTTTCATTAACATAAAGGTAGGGAGAAAATAAATTAGAACGATCATACCATGCGACTCTTCATGTATCCCTTAAGGACGTCTCGAATGTGGCGTAGTCCCTATGTGAAAAGAGTAACGAACACACAAGTATATACAAATCTAAACTATCAAAGTAAAGAATATGTTTTTAAATTTTTTCTTTTTCAAATTTTGTAGGGATTTTGTTTTTATAAAACCAAGACATAGTTTTGAAATTTTTCAAATTTTTATAGTTTTTGAATGTAAATTTCCATCCCCACACTTATTTTGGACTTTGTCCTCAATGTACAAGTAGGGATAGGATAAGGATGCATGATTTGCATGGATGAATGCTCTATCTAAGTGCAACTATATGAAATATATTACAAGTGATGCAATCTATACTAAGCTAAGTGATGCATGTTTTCTATTGTTCGGAGAGCCAATTTGAATTGACTGGAGTTGCTTGTGTTCAAACTTCCCCAAATCAGTCAAGGTATAGTGAGGGAAGTTTGGCCACAAGGCCATGCATGCATATGCAAAATTATTTATTTCGATTTTCCTTTGTAGGAGCTTAAAATTGTCATCACCTTGATGTTGCTAAGGTGGATGGTCATTTGATGTTTCTAGGACAATTACCCAAGAGAAGTTTTAGCTTCCCTCTCTTACCAAATCGCATAACCCCGCGCATAGGTGACACCTTCAAAAGAACCTTATCCCCAACCTGGAACTCAATGTCCCGACTATGTAAGTCCGCATAACTTTTCTGCCGATCCTGAGCTGCCTTCATATTTTGCTGGATTACCCTTACTTGCTCAACCATGTCCTACACCATCTCTGGTCCTAAAACCACTGCCTCTGTATTATCATCCCAACAAATCAGACTCCGACACCTCCTCCCATACAACGCCTCGAAAGGAGCCATCCAAATACTCTTATGGTAGCTGTTATAATAGGAAAACTCGATCAGATCCAGTCTATCTTCCCAACTTCTACCGAAATCCATCACACATGGCCTCAACATGTCCTCCGAGGTCTTAATTATTCTCTCTGTCTGCCCATCTGTTGCAGGATGAAAAGTTGTACTCATCTTCAGTGTAGTACCCATCAATTCCTACAACTTTTGCCAAAATCGAGAAATGAATCTCGCATCTTGATCTGACACAATATCCTTTGGCACCCCATGTAGTCTCACTACATTATTCTTATAACCATTCGCCAACTGCACCTTACTCCACGTATCTTTCATGGGAATAAAGTGAGCTGTCTTGGTCAACCGATCTACGATCACCCAAATCATGTTATTACCTTGCTGAGTCCTCGGTAATCCCACGATGAAATCCATAGAAATAGATTACCACTTCCATTCCGGTACCTCAAGAGTCTAAATCTTACCCTGCGGTCTTTGTTGCTCCTCTTTGACTCTCAGGCAAGTCAAATATCGAGCCACAAACTCAGTTGTCTCCCTCTTCATCCCAGGCCACCAAAAGGTCTTCTTCAAGTCCTTATAAAGCTTATCACCACCCATATGTACAAAATACGGAGTGCAATGAGCTTCCATCATGATCAACTTCTTAAACTCTTCATCCTTAGGAACACCCCACTCCCATCGAACCGAACACTCCCATCAGAATGAATAGAGAACCGAGACACTGTCCCCTTCTCCACTCCAGTCCTCCACTCATGCATCTTAGAATCAAGAGCCTGTTTCCTCCGAATATCATCATAAAGCTCTGGCTCAACTGTCAAATCCCCTCTAGCATCCCCCTTCTAGATCACATATGTCCCCATCTTGGTCACCTCATCTCTTAATCTCATCAGCGACATAGCTGTGCATAAGGAATGTACACTCTTCCTACTCAGCGCATCTGCCGCCACATTCGCCATCCCTTCATGGTATACAATATCCTTGTCATAGTCTCCAATGAGTTCCATCCATCTTCTTTGTCGCATATTCAAATCCTTCTGAATGTAGATATATTTCAAACTCTTGTGATCTGAAAACACCTTAAAGGTCGTCCCATACAGATAGTTTCTCCAAATCTTTGGAGCAAATACAACAGCACCCAACTTTAGATCACGCGTTGGATAGTTCTCCTCATAAGACTTCAATTGCCTAGAAGCATAGGCAATGACTTTCCTATTCTGCATCAACACACAACCTAACCCATTCTTCGAAGCATCCGTATACACCTCGAAGTTCTCACTCCCCTCAGGTAAAGCCAAGACTGGAGCTGTATTCAAACGCTCCTTTAATGTTTGGAATGCCGTCTCACAACTTTCATCCCAGCAAAACCTGTTCTCCTTCCTCATCAGTGTCGTCACAGGTCTGGCAATCTTTGAAAAGTCTTTGATAAATCTCCTGTAGTAGTCAGCCAAACCCAAGAAGCTTCGAACTTCAGCCACATTCTTTGGTGCTTCCCAGCAAGACACTGTAATTATCTTGCTAGGATCCATAGACACTCCCTCCGTAGAAATCACATGGCCCGGAAAGGCCACCTTCTCTAACCAAAACTCGCACTTGGACAACTTAACATACAACCGGTTATTGCGCAAGGTCTGCAATACTAATCGTAGATGCTCTATATACTCCTCCTTAGTCTTGGAATAGACTAAGATATCAAATATGAACACCACCACGAACCGATCCAAGTACTGGCTGAAAACCCGGTTCATAAGATCTATAAACACTGTTGGTGCATTAGTCAACCCAAACGGCATTACCACGTACTCATAGTGACCATACCGCGATCGAAAAGCTGTATTTGGTATGTCTTCCTCCCAAATCCTCAATTGATGACACCCCGATCTGAGATCTATATTGGAAAAGACACCCGCTCCACTCAACTAGTCAAAAAGATCATCTATCCTTGGTAAAGGATATCTATTCTTCATTGTGACATGATTCAGGTCCCTGTAGTCAATACAAAACCTCAAGATCCCATCTTTCTTCTTCACAAACAACACTGGTGCACCCCAAGGCGATACACTAGGTTGGATGTATACCTTCTCTAACAGATCATCCAACCGCTTTTTCAAGTCCTCCAACTCTTTTGGTGTCATCCGGTACGGAGCCTTAGATATAGGTCCGCGTTCCCGGCTTCAACTCCACACTAAAGTCAAATGTCCCTCCTTGGCGGTAATCCCGGTATCTCCTCCGGAAGAAAATCCCTAAACTCACCCACGGCTGGTATCTTCACTGCCTTAGGCTCCTCTGACTGGCTATCCCATACATGACAAAGAATCATGGGACACCCCTTCCTCAAGTAGGACTTTAACGTTATAGCTGCAATCAACTTGACTTTGAGTTTGACTACAAACCTACGGTAAGACACTCTAACACCCTTAGCACCCCTTAAAGACACTTTATTTTGATGATAGTCTATTCTATATTTGTATCTCCTCAGCCAATCCATCCCGACTATCATCTCAAAACCATCCAAAGGAAATTCTAACAAGTCAACCGGAAGATCAACTTTTCCAATGACCATAGATACCCCTTTATACAACCTCCCACAAGATACAAACTCCCCAGATGGTGTAAAAACTTCATCTTTTACAGAATCAAACTTCCCCAAACCCAAATACTTAGCATGACTTGACGATACAAACGAGTGTGACGCCCCCGAATCAAACAAGACAAAAGTAGGAACATTATTTACAAGAAATGTACCAGTGACCACTTGCGCATCATCCACAGCAGCTTTCTTGTCCTTCATAAGAACTTGTCGCTGCTCTTTTGGCCACCCCCTTGCATTGTACTCACTGATGCATTAGACTTGGCAGTTGATGCCTAATTGGCATTACCCGCCGGACGCTGATAGGAACCTCCACCATTGCGGTTGAAATCGCCATTGTTACTCTGCCCGCCTAGGTTGCTTCATGACCCAGTTGGCCGGTTGCTCGCATAGCTCTGCGCCTGAGAAAACTTCCCCTGAGACTGCCTCTGGAAGCCCCTCCCAACAGCACCAGTACACTCATGCTCCTAGTGGCCAACACCGCCACAGTTAAAGCACGAGATGTTCCAATTAACACTACCACTGCGATCACCACGACTAAACGAAGATCCACAACTGAATCCCGTCCCAGATGAATAAGCCTTCGGCTTATTGTGGTTGCCCCGTTTATAACTAGATTGGTCACCACCATCACTCTCAGCCTTCCTCTTCTCCGAGCTATTCTCTCTAGTTTTCTTGGCCAGTTTGACCAACCTCTCAGCTCGCCCAGCTCTCTCATATATCTCTTTCACATCTGTAAGAGTCCCCATCGGTAGCTTCTCCATGATCTTGTAAGTTAACCCTTTCTCGAATCAAAGCGCCAGATTAACCGGTGTCGGCCCCATATCCTCATCATACCTCGACTTCTCATTGAACTTGTGGTAATACTCGGTCACCGTCATACCCTCAGTTATCACAAAAGAATCAAACTCATCCCACATCTTACTACGAACATGCTCCGAAAAAAACTCATTCCTCATTGCCTTCTTAAACTCGGACCACGGAATTGCGGTCTCACCCTGCTTCAGATAGCTGTACAACGCTCCCTCCTTTACCTTATCCCACCATTCCCCAGCTGAGTCCCTTAGGTAGAACACATCATGTTCCACCTTAAACTCTAATGGGCAATGCACCACCCCAAGGATATTCTCCATCTCATGGTGCCAGTTGTCGAGAAAAATTGGCGCACCCGTGCCTAAGTAGGTAGTGGGGTTGAAACGAGATATGGTAGTACTGATTTTGGAGAAGTCTACCCCGGTCTCATTGTCCTTCCCAAACCTTTTTAGGGTCTCGGTGAGCGCATCTTGATGCTCAACCATCTTAGCAATATACTCAATACTCATATCCTGAGCCTTAACATACGCGGTAGATCTCTTTGGCGGCATATCTTTGAGCTATAAAAATGAATAAATGTAAGCACATAGACTACGACTCAAAGAAATAATAACCCGCACAAAGACGCACTCGATTGAGTACTCAAATACTTGGTCGAGTAGGACAAACTCGATCGAGTTACTACACACTCGATCGAGTACCTAAAACTTCCAAAAAATGAAAAAGGTTGACATAAAACATACTTGGTCGAGTCAATACACACTCGATCGAGTAAAGCCTACTCGATTGAGTCCCCAAATTACTCGGTCTAGTAACTATGAAACAGGAATTTCTGCCCAACAAAAAAAATACCTACTCGATCGAGTCGGGCCTACTCAATCGAGTCCCACCTACTTGATCGAGTCATGCTCACGAATTACACTACCCGCATGTTTTATGCCATAACTCTATGCAACAACATTAAGTTAACATACAACATCGATCCCTTATTCACATGTTATTAATATGAATCAACAATAAACATCAACCATCATTTAAACATGTTCCACATCATACTTCACACACTTCGATCATTCCATCTAATTCATCCAACTCAACCACATACTTCATCCAAAACATATAATTTAAAGACAACCAAAACAAGTAACGATACCATGACACACCTATAGTGACCGGTTCAAAGTTGCAAGGGCAAGTTCGTGACTTTAGGACGTTTCCTAAGCCTTTGCATCAGCTTCTAACAACTCCTACCCGGGTTCATTTTAATTTGACTCTCTAGCTTCATTAGGTTCATTAGTTACAAGTTCCAAAATCGTCTCTCTGATACAACTTTGTAACACCCCCATACACAACAGTGCCTTATCAAGACCACCCGAGCATATGACAATGCTACCATCTCGGCTGCCCGAGGTACAGTATATCAAAGGAGACCATAAAGAAATAACATTTAAAGTTTAATAGTTAAATTTATACAACCAAACTCCAAAACTAATGTATTACAACTGTGATAACAAAACCAAAACATATTCAAACACTATAGCGAGAACAACGGAAGACTATTTATCCAAAACTAGGTGATGACTTTATCCCGTCATGCCCAACGAGCAATCCCATGCATACCTGTTAATAAAATGCTCACCATCCCCGAGTGGATCACCACAGTTTTCGAAACATATAAACGGGGTCAGTTACTGAATAAGAAATATAAGAATCATACACAAACCATACATCACATACCCCGAACTCCATATCACACCGAACACCTGACTACACACTAAATGTGTAGTCCTGCCAGATTATCCATCGCAACAGATAATCCACTCCGCCAGTGGGGACCGCAACCTTGCCACCTAAGCCCCACTCAAAACCATAAAGCGCATAACCCATTGATCATTAATGTGCAAATCCCCTTGTGACAGGAACCACAAGGGGCGAATAAGGGCATGAAGCCATTCTTGCAAATGACTCCACTCAGTCGAGGGCGCACCTCGCGAACCATATACAAACAATACAACAACCATAAACTGATAGCGATGCCAATATCAAGAATGTAACTATCATCACAATACAATCATGCCATCACATATCTTAAATAATTTAAACAGTAACCAAGTAGGGAAACCCTAAAACGGAAATCACAAGGCTAGCGCAAAAGTCAGAATCTTTCCTCTACAAAGTCACCTCCTATACAAAAAACATCTAATTACGATCTTATGCAACAATTAAACTCCCAAAACCCCCCAATATACTCAATTAAGGGTTTAATCAAAACTAACAAATCAACATAAAAATAACATAAGAATCTTACCCATAATACGACGATCGCAACGGTATGAAAAATCCTAAAAGTTATGCACTTTAGCCCCTTGATTTGATATTAATGGAAGGAGAGGATCTTACTTTGTTGAGTTTTCTTTGTGAAAAGTTATAAAATTAAAAGTAAAATGAAAAGAAGCGTCATAGTTAAATAAAAACCTCCCCTTTTACTTTAAAACCAAACCGGGCGGAAAAACGTAACAGCGCAGGCACTCGATCGAGTAACTAACATAATTGATCGAGTAACCCCTACTCGATCGAGTTGACCCAACTCGGTCGAGTAACTAACAAACAGGACCTGTCCAGAATCTGATCATTACTTACTCGATAGAGTACCCTCTACTCGATAGAGTACCCAAAGACCAGAATACCTGAGGTATTACATGATTGGTTTAATTACTCGACTATAGTTGTTAAAATAATGTCATGATAATGAGTTAATGTATTAATTGAGAATTTAATTGGTTGTTTGAAAGAACGCTAATTTGAGACCCTAATCGACAATAATCACCTTACTTAATGTGTTAATTGGTACTTTGAAAGAATGCTAATTAGTGATATGTTTCCCTTTCCTAGACTTAGACTTGACTACATGACACCCCCATTACCCCGAATTTCCTTAATTTATCATTTCATATCTATCTTAGTTATTTATTTCTATTTCATTATCTTAGTTAATTTAGAATATTCAAACCTTCAACCTTGAATCGGCTTCCATTATCGGAGATTAACTTGAAGTCCCCGTATTTACCAACTTCGGAAATTATGAAGGGTCTCATCCATCTTGATTTTAGCTTCCCGAGAAAAAGCTTGTATCGGGAAATGAAGAATAAGACTCCCTAGGGCTTTTTGCTGGATCCTTTTGTCATGAAGCAACTTAGTCCACTCTTTGTATATCTTCGCATTCTAATACAAGTGGAGTCAATATTCTTCCAATTCATGGATTTTCAAGATTCTCTTTTCTCTTCTTAGCTTGAGGTCAAGGTTTAATTCTTTCATTGCCCAACACACTTTGTACTCTAGCTCGAACGGGAGATGACACTCTTTCCCAGAAATTAACGTATATAGTGATGTTCCGATGGGAGTATTATAAGACATTCGATATGCCCAAAGTGTATCATCTAGCTTTGTACTCCAATCTTTGCGATTCTTGTTTACCACTTTCTCTAATATTTGCTTAATTTCCCAATTGGAAACTTCGACTTGTCCGCTTGTTTGGGGATGATACCCTTGCACGGTCCGATGTTGGACTCCGTATCTAGTTTAGCTAGCTTATTTTCATGGATGTGTATTCCCCCATCGCTTATCAATGCCCTCGGTACCCCAAATTTTGGTAATATTTCCTTTTTCAAAAGACTAGTTACTACCCTTGCATCATCGGTTGTTGAGGCAATGGCTTCAATCCATTTTGAAATGTAATTGAAGGCCACAATCACGTACTTGTTACCAAGAGAGGAGATGAATGGGCCTTGGAAGTCTATCCCCCATACATCAAAATCTCAACCTCTAGGATACCTCTTTGAGGCATTTCGTTTTTCCATGAGATGTTGCCCATCCTTTGATAAGCGTCACAACCAAGCACATAATCCCGAGCATCTCTAAACATGGTGGGTCAATAGAAGCCCTATTGGAGAACCTTTGCAACCATTCTTTTTACTCCATAGGGTGAGGAGTGACAACCGTCGAGGATGCCTTCAATTTCCCATTGTGGGACACACTTTCAGTATAGGTCATCACTACATGCTTTGTAGAGGCTTGGGTCATCCCAAAAAGACCTCTTGACATCAAAGAGAAATCGCTTTTGTTTATTGTAGTCCAAGTTCGGAGGAAGAACTCCTCTAATAATATAATTAGCATATTCGACAAACTATGGTGTTGTTTGTAGCTCAAGTTGGGTATAGATGGCCATTAGAATGTCATCAGGAAAAGAATCATCTATAGGTGGTAAGTCATCTTCTTTGTTGGGCTCAAATCTTAGCCTTGATAGGTGATCCGCCACTACATTCTCCGCTCCCTTCTTATCACGAATTTCCAAATCAAATTCTTGAAATAGTAGAATCCATCGTAGTATTGGATTCCTTTTTTAATAAGCGATGCCTCAAGGCACGGTGATCCGAGAATACTATCACTTTGGATCCAATCAAGTATGAACGGAATTTTTCTAATGCATAGACAATGGTAAGAAGTTCATTTTCCATTCTGTCATAGTTAACTTGAGTTGCATCTAGAGTCTTGCTTAGGTAGTATATATCATGTAGAGTCTTCCCTTCCCATTGGCCTAAAACCGCGTCAGCGGTATAATCGCTTGCATCGCACATCACTTCAAATGGTAACTCCCAATTCGGGGGTTGAATGATTGGTGTCGAGATTAATGTCTCTTTTATCCTATCAAATGCTTCAACACACTAGTGAGAAAATTCAAATGGGGAATCCTTAAGTAAAACTTGAGTGGGTTGATAAGGGTTTAAGTCATATCACCTAAATCAAAGTAATCCTAAAATACTACTAACTAATAGTCAGTGGTAAGTAGGGTATCGTATCCACAGGGAGGCGGTAATTATCTAGTTTTCTATTAATTAAGTCCGTCTTAAGGTAACAACTTCATGGAGGTTTGGTTTGTTTAACTAAAACTAATTACAATAAAATAAAAGATAAATTCAATAAGATTAAAAGAGTCTAGGGATCAAGTTCACTAGATCAGATATCTGAGGGTGATGATTTAACTAATTAATTGAGCAGTTATGTTGTTTAAGGCCATATGATCGGTCGACTCAAATATTCCCTTTAAATCTAAACTTAACACGCGGTCGCTATAATTAAGTCAGTCTATTCAATTGTCGCAGTCTATATTAGTCTTAACCCGGTCAGTGAAAATCCTAGTTTGTAATACTAATCAATTAATTGTGGCCAAAACTAATTAACTAGATTCGGGACAACAATTGAACAACAACATAAAGCAATTAACAATCAAGTCATTAAGATAAACCCCCTTCTAACGACCTCTAGATTAATAATTTAACTACTCATACTAACAAGAACTATAGCAATAAGATGCATATAAAACATAATTAAAAGCATGAAAACAACGAACAAGAAAGCTATTGTAAATACGAAACTTGAATTAATAATTAATGAGGAAAGATTAGTAATACCGTAAATTAAAGTGTAGATCTGGAAGAACAATAATAGCTAAACTAATCTAATGAATTTCTATGAGTTTTTTGTGTAAAATAGTGCGTAACCCAATAATAAAGCACGACTTTACTATTTATAATACAAATAAACCGACTTAAGGAAAGTTCTGAGAAAGTATTCAGCAAAGTGGATCTTCGATCGAGTTAAGCATACTCGATCGAGGACATCATGCACCTACTCGATCGGGGAACTGGCCTCAGCTACGTTGTTTCGTGATTTCTTCTCTTCTTTCCATCTTCCCTCCTTGATTTTCGTACTATCTTTTTCGTACTCCGTCTTGCCGACTCCGCGGTGCACATTATCATCCACTTGCTCCATAAATGCATCCATCCTGCATTGAAAAACCAAAAGGCGGAAGTATCGACATTCTAACATAAACGGCATATAAAATGACATATCATAGCACAAAACCGTCTCAAAAGTAACTAAGGGGAGGCATAAATATGTATATAATTATGACTCATCAAACTCCCCCAAACCATCCTTTTGCTTGCCCTCAAGAAAAACACTAATCATAATACAAAAGACAAACATACAAATAGTGAATGAATAACTCAAAGCTAATGTTAATGCACATACAAATCCCAAGCTATCCAT
>VHZZ01008360.1:46393-56417 GCA_009801015.1 Silene noctiflora
AAAGATTAGAGAAGATGAAGGAAGCGAGGGTTTTGAGAGGGAAAAGTAGGATTTGGGTCCTTATACAAGTCTAGGCCCAAAACAACTCAACTTGAATCGGGGACGACTTAAAAATACGTCTTAAGACTACTATACACTCAAGATGGACAAAAATATTAGATTTATAAATATTACACTCAAGAATATATTTTTACTCCAAAATGAGATTTAAATATAATTTGTTTCAATTAAATTATTAAATTACTTTTAAAACCGTAAGTTGAAATTGCGGGTGTTACAATAGTGATCTATTCGGATAATATAATACAGGCATAATTAATTACGTCTTATAAAGTATGGGCCGGATATCTTAATTGTGTAGATACTCATTAGGTTTCTAATGCGTGATAGGCGTATTAGAGTAAGGAAACTATATATGTCACCTGGGTTATGGTCCCTAGTAGCACACAATAACCTAATCTCCCCGCATCCCATTAGTAGAGAGATCCCTAGTAGTATGTGTGTCTACTAGAAGACCTAATCCTGAAGACCGTCCCTTCAGGCGGTTCATCCCAACCTTTCGTCATGTAATCAGGTACGCTTCCACTCTACAGTTTATACCGAGTAATTTAGTATGAAGTTTATGGTCTCTTCTATTCGGATTAAATCTAACAGGTTGATTACAAGTATTACGGAATATTTTCTTACATGCTTTGAACGGCGTACAATGCCATACGTATTTGTTGTCCGGTATATGAATTTTGCTGCATGGCTAAATCTTTTCTTTTGGTCGGATGTCACAAGAATGTGTGTTTTCCTAAATGTTTATGGACGGGCTAAACATTAAGTAGTGTAATGAACTATATAAATACAAAGTATAATAAAACAGAGTGTATCGACAATCTATAATAACATTAACCGTTAATAACTCATAAATTTATTTAGGATATAAAGTTTCATCGTCTATGAATAACCGTCGTTAACCGTCTATCAATAACTAATATTATTAACCGTCGATTAATAACTAATAAAGATAGACTAAGTTCTCCACCGAAAAATATAAACTAAGTTGTAGTTGTTTGAGTTGGGTGTGTTTTGCTCTATTGAATACTTTCTTAAATATGCATTTTTCAATCGGTTCCTATTAAAAATCTCAATTATATCATGAGTAGACTTTAGTACTTCCAAGTTTTTGCAAATATTCTGAAACTGATAACTAGAAATAGAAATTCTTTGAAGTATGTAGGTCGTATTTTTACGAGTTAGGGCAAATACCTAACATATGATATAGCATACAATTCTTTATATCTTCACAAATTATTAATACGAGACCGTTTTCTATTAAGAATATCAATTATATCATAAGTATACTTTAGTAGTTCCAATATTTTGCAAGTAAATGAATACGGAATACTTACTTAATACGAGGTCGTTTTACAATGTAATACAGACTAGTGAGACGTGAGTGCTCCCCATAATCTTTGTTGGTAAGAAAATGGTCAAACTACCAAATTGGTAAAAAAAAGTAGAGAGGTTTGGACAAATTGGAAAAAAAAAGTAGCATATTGGATAAATTGGCAAAAAAAATAATATATCAGACAAATTGGTAAAAAAAGTTGACTAAGTGATAAATTGGTAAAAAATGTTTAATTAAGTGATATTTAGGTAAAAATCTATAATAAATAATATTATAAAAAGGACTTTTATAAATGAACAAATAGTGAGTAATATATGCGGACAATATTTTAACCCTTTATATATTTTCGACTTAAATTTATTTTGATTTGAAATACATTTACGCTTGATTTGGGTTAATTAGGTCGAGTTAGGGTCGGGTTATTTTCGGGTTTACTAGAACTCGGATAAGGTCGAGCCGTGTCGGCTCATTTCTAACTTTGGTCATTTTCGGGTCTATTATTATAATGTTTATTATGAGCAATGGTTAGTTTACAACGATAAACATTTGTGTCGGGTCATATTGGTTAATATCAATTCGAGTTACGGGTTACTCTTGGCTCCTCAGTTCAGGTGTCGTGTCAACCCGAGTCTTGTCTTTCGAGTCGGGCCAATTATTTTGATATTAACCAAAAACTATTAAAAATAGTATAGAAAATCATTAGTTATTTCTCTACCCAAAATTTATATTACCAAGAGACTATAATTTAAAAATTGAGCCGAACTGACTTGACCGAAGGATTTAATCAAACTGATGCGACACCCGAACTGAGGATCCCATCATAACCCGTTACCCGAATTGATCTGAACCAATATGACCCGACACGGATGTTTGTTAATGCAAACTAACCATTGCCCCTAATAAACTTGATAATAATAGACCCGAAAAATGGCCCAAACCCGAAATGGTTCGACTCGACCCGATCCGATATATATATTATTTACCATAAAAACATTAAGAAAAGATATTTAATATTATTTTTTATGTTGGCCTAAATATCACTTAATCAACTTTTTTTTTACCTATTTGTCCAATATGCTATTTATTTTTTATCAATTGGTCTAACATGTTACTTTTTTTACCAATGTGTCCAATAACCTCTACTTTTTTTACCAATTTGGTAGTTTAACCGTAAGAAAATGGCTTTCACCTCACGTAAAAACTAACCAAAAAAAGAGCATAAAGAAGCTCAAATGAAAAGTGTAAAAAAAAAGAATAGAGAAAAGGCCCACGTGTGGAACAAAAAAAAAAAAAGATGGAGGAGAGATTAAGAAATAATGGCGTCCAATCTTGTGTGTTGAATGCTAGGGTAAGAGTGGAATTATGTTAGATGCTTTATTTATATCATAAAAATGAGACTTTGTAGACATTGCGATGCCTTTTCCTTTGCATTTGCATACCGTGTGGGCGCCTCTCCCTGGGTTATAGTCTTATAGATAAGAGGCCCTCAAACTATTTAAGCCTACCATTTAAATTTCCTTTTTATTCAAGTTTCACAATTACTACACCTTTTTCTTCTTTCTTCAACACTTTTTAATCCTGCAAAGTACGCTCTGTTAAAAGAAAGAGGGTGAAGACAGATAAGAGAGAGATGCATATACTGACGGGATTGTTTTCAGAATCCTATGCTGAAATTCTTCACATTTATCATTTTTCTTTAAAAGGACTAATTCATATATTCTCTTCATTCTAGTTTTTACTATGGATGATGCAAAACGTGGTTTTTTAAACTAATCAACATCTTCTAACAATATTTAATATCCGTGTACTATTATTGAGTGAGCCTTAACCATTAATTTAAACTTAGTGTTAACATGCTCTTCTCATATGATTAGAGCTGACAAGTCTAACCATATCCGAGTGACCTTATTCGAATCCAACCCGAGAATGTGCAAACCGAACACGACTCGATGCATCATTTGAGGCGAAATGACCCGATCCAGTAACGACCTGACCTGAACCCTACTCGACACGAAAAGTTAGTCTAACTCGATATGACGCCATTTGACTTAACCAGACCGACTGGCCCGATTGCCACCTGTTTATATGATATTATAGCCCGATCATCCTCAAATCTCAAGTTTGAAGCCCAGGAGACTCCAAACTTAAGTTAAAAAAAGTAAATGTGGGTATTCCGTGATCTCCGTCCATTCTATGATGTATGGAGTAAGCCATGTTTTTTTGGACTTAATTTCACCTCATTTCATTTCAGTTCAGTTCAACTCTATTCAGTTCAATTTAGTTTAGATTCATTCAGTTCAGTTTAGCTCATCTCATCTCATCTCTTCACAAATTATTTTTTACTTCTGTTCAGTTCAGCTTATCTCTTCACAAATTATCTCTTACTTTTGTTCAGTTCAACTGTATTTAATTCAGTACAATTCAGCTTAGCTCCCTTAATTGGTTATAGATTTAAAGAGAGAAGTAGAAGGGTTAAAACATACCCCGTATTTCCAGACATTAATTAAACAGAGGGACACCAAAATGTTATTACTCTCCGTATGATTTTCCAAAAGAGTGAGTATACTGTTGATTATTCCAGTGATAGTTATGCTCATTCTAAAGCACACTGTATAGTACTGTCCAATAATTAGACAGCATCAGATACTTTTGACTACAAACCACCAACGAGGCAGCTACATGTTCTAGGCAACAAACTGCATTTCCACTCTACAAAATGGGTAACATACTAACATACTTCTATTCTCTAATAATAAGATGCTGCTACATGCCTAGACAGTAGTCTTTAATCTACTCATCAACTACAAGAACTAAGGCACAATAAATTAAAAAGGCCTTTGGTAGCATGCTGCATGCCTCCGACTTAGCTCCACTGATCCCAACACAAATAAGGCCGGCTTTTATGCCATTCAATCATAACTAGGTTGCATCATACAACTGTCTTATACAAGACCATCGGAAATATTATTATTTATTACGCTGTTAATACTAATGCGGTGAAAGAGGGTAAATATGGAAGTTACAGAGAAGCATGGTCAAAAGCCAAAAGCCAAAGAAGAACAAATTATCTAGGTCTAGCTTCAGAGTATAGGTTCAAAAAGAAGTTATGGTTCGGTCTAGTTTTGCCTTTCACCTTTCATCTTTACCAGGTTGCAAGGGAAGGGTAATAAATTGGAGCTACCCAGAAAATATGGGGTATAGGGAACCTTATTGCTGTCAGTATTCCTGGTGCCACTACTGCCCTCGTGCCCACCTTGTTAATCATCTTTTCAAGCACTCACTACGTCATAGTCTTAGCTTATCAATCTTATACTCCGTATATTTGTATTTATGTACTCCATACTTCTAATCTTCTACTCCGTATATGTTCTTACGAGTCATTCAGGTCGGGTATGGGTCAGGCAGGCCACATGGGGAAAGCTTGCAGTCGGCTCATCAATAGACGACACTTCTAATCTAGTCCGAAGAACATAACATAGCATACACGTATAGCTTCTATAGAGGACACTAAACATGGGATAACAAAAAGGAGACGATCATTCAGGGTGAGACGGAGTTTCGAACATTAATCCAAGTATAATGAGTTGAGACAGATAAGTGTAAAACCCAAAAATCTACTGAAAAATACAAGAATACCATACTGATGTGACTGTTGGGATCAGTATGCAGGGTATGTGTTAATGTATCTAAGTGATTATGTTTGAAGCATGATAATAATAATATGGGCATTTCCTTAAAATCATTTCCATTCAGACAATAATAATAATCATATCCTTTATAAAACACCCATGATGTTATGTTTTTGGAAGCAGGGCTCACACAGAACATTACAGATATCTATAATCATTTCATTTAGTAATTTAAAATCAAATCAAGGGAATAAAATAACTATGAGGAGCCTAGTCTTAGGGGAGTATCCTATATAAATCAGTCAGCATCTGATGTTCAAATTTGGGTATTTCTACATGCTTAATCAGTCAAAGTAAGGTAAAGCTAACAAAAACTAGTAAAACCACTACATGAATCCTCTGAGATAATTAATTAATTAATCATCAAATTTAGGAAGTAAAGACTATAATGTCATGTCATTTGTCGTCGTGTTACGGACAATAATTGAGCCTAATGATTTTATAATTGGTTTTCTCTGAATAGTTTTCACCTAAAAAATCTTTACATGAATCAATAATGAAAGTCTTTAAAGCTCCAAACAAGGCTTGATAGTAGATGACATTCATGAGTGGATAGTTCCTGTACTTGTGAGGACAAGATCAACCACAAATTGGACCTGTTCTGCAGAATCACATTCAATCACCACTGTACTTGTGCAGTTTAATGGTGGAGCCCCAGGTTTCCAAAGCTATGATTGTATATTTGTATTCCATAGACTATGTCCTACTGTAGTAGTACTGTGTACTTCACCTCCCTACATGATCCTTCCTCAACAACACCCAAACCTAACAAGGGAATGCCAAATTGGACTTGAACCTTCAACAACACTTCCTTCTCAGTTGGGCTTAGC
The DNA here is from genome assembly GCA_009801015.1 of Silene noctiflora. Lineage (NCBI taxonomy): Eukaryota > Viridiplantae > Streptophyta > Magnoliopsida > Caryophyllales > Caryophyllaceae > Silene > Silene noctiflora. The sequence goes on from VHZZ01008360.1 coordinate 52,309, forward strand.
CCATCAAGAATTATGCACTAATGAGTTATCACTTCCCATTACGCCATTTCCCACCATGCTTCAAAATCTCCGTTCATATGTTTCAGGTCGTCTAAGATGTATCGCCGTATTGGTATCACTAGAAGCGAATAAGTGATATCGCAATGCGTCAAGGTATTGCCCGAGACAGCCAATCACAAATCAGCCAACTCGATCAGATACGGACACAAAGATTCACAAATGTTTCACCTACCATGTTTTTTTCCCTATAACTAAAACACTTTCCGAGGCCTAATTTTATTTTATTTTGACGGAAGGATAAATAATGTCAATCATTTATTCATTAAAATGATACAAAACTGATGATATACCATTAAAATAGGTATAAGAGCATCTCTATAAAAACTGCGAAATATCCACAACTTAGTCAGAGACAATCACATCGAGTACAATTCCAAGATATTGTGTTAACTGCAACCCAAACTCATCCGATTCTGTGATTTCAAACCTTGTTTCGTACGTGCGAGGTTTCTTGGGAATTTTATCAGAGATGTAATGTCAGAGGTCAAAAGCTTAGTAGTTTTGATTCTTGATTTTCTCTCGAGTACTAATACTGGGGGAAGCAATCCTTACACTCTCGAAATAGATTTTTACAAACCCCTGATTAGTCGGTGTACAGTGTTTACAATGATTCTATCATAGGGGAGAGTCTGAATCATTTTGAGGAGTGTAAGTATCAGTTATCAACGTTGGATGTTTGGCACACAGATGTTGGATCTGTGGTTTCCTAGGTCTTGAATATGAATAACACACTACTCTGATTCTCACCAGACTACTATATCTTGTCACAAAATGGCTTATATAAGAATCTAGCAACACGAGTATTAGAAGTCAGTTTTCATTTCATTCATGATCCTCACATATTATGATAACTCCACAAGACTGAAACCAAGTAACATGTCACCTTGAGTAACATCTCGTTGACATCTGGCCAACTTCGGACATTTGTATCTAAGTGTCTCAAGGTGGTTTTTGCCAAATGGCTTCTCCTTAAATCCCTCAATTCGCTCAGTTGAAATAGGTTGATCACATCAGTAAGGAACGACAACTAGTTCTCTTTGTTAGATTTTTTTACACTCTTTTCTTTTAAAAGCCATTAGAAATTACGAATCATCCGTTCATATACTTAGATAAAAAGATACATTCAAGCAAGAACCCTTAAACAAGATCATCATAGTCAATAGAAACATATATACTTGTATAACATAACCAATTATTATTGATACGTTTGACTAGAAAATTACAACACAAATTACAGGCAGTAAATCAATGTAACCAAAAATAAAAAAATGTACATACCTTCTTAATTTGTCCAATTACTAACAAATAAAGAAGGCAAAAACTCAGAGAAGACAGTATCGCAATTAGCCCTTGTATCTTAAAGCACCACATGGATATACCGGTAAGACGGTCTTACACAAGACTTGTTTACGCCGAAAACAACTGAAAATTAAAACCCTTTAGAAGCAGTCTGTTTAAGAATAGCAGGGTTATCAGTCATAGAAAGACAATACTTAGCAATTTCTCTGAATTTAGGAACACTTCTCAAATCAACAACAGTACCATCCTTAAGAGTAATAATAATATCACCCCATTCACCAATAAACCTAGGTACAACCTGAACATCTTTGATGACTTTATAGGAGAAATCACTCCTATCTTGTCCAGTAAAACCAGAAATGACAGTGACTCTTAAATTAGTAAACCTGTACCTCAAAAAAAATGCCCTTGAAACAGCAGCTAGGGTTAAAGGAAGCCATAAAAGAGTAAAACCCAGAAGTAAATTAGCAACTAAATCACCATAATGAGCACCACCATCAAAAAAGATGGTTTCTTTGGTGGTTTTGTTATCAATGGTGGTGGGTTTGTTTGTTGGGGAAGAAACATGGATTTTTGTGATGGGTCTAATTGGGTTATTCAAGGTGGGTTTTAAAAGGTAAAGGTTGAGTCTTTTGGGTTGGTTTGTTGTTGTTGAAGGGCGATGTGACAGAATTGAGGTGGTGGTAGTGGTTGTTGTTGCGGTGGAGGACATTGTGGTTGGTTCCAGGTTTATTGAATGAACAAGAGAGTAGGGAAAAGTGGATGAGGTGTTATTCAGGTTTTGCAATTTTTTTTTTTTTTTTTGTGGCTAATAGACTAGAGGACAAAGGACAATTGCGCGGCTTATCATTAGCCAATCGTCCTTTAAAGTCATCCCTACCCTATTAGAAGCCATATTTATGTCTCTACCAATTTTTACTCTACTCACATCTTACTCCCTCCATTCAACTCCACCCTACACATTTTTTTTTTGTACACTATTCACAGGTAAGCCTTCAATTTCGATTTTCTCTCAATACGTAAGTTAAAATATATTCAGTAAGTTAAAATATATTCATGTGGATCTTATTTGATTCGTCTTTAGAAGTACATTAAAAATATCTAACTTTTATAATTTTTGCAAATACGTAACTAAAGATATTTATCCCGCAAAACACACGTTGACAAACGTGAAAAAGCAAACATGTAGTGTGGAGTTGAATGGAGGGAGTATTTAGTTTGACCCATCTGTATCCTACCATCCAGACTTAGGTCATTAACCCAATCATTTTTCACTTTTCAACGTTTTTAATCATTCCCCCATTATCTACCCCACAAAAATTTTTCTCCTATTTTTTCAATTACCATAAAATTATATCTGACTTAATTTTAGTTTTATAATTTTATAATTATTTTAATAATAAAATAATACCTGGAAAACCAGTAATCAAAGGAAAAAAAAAGTTAAACTTGGTGTTTCTCCAACCGATTCAAACCCTTCAATATACCATTTCCAATTTCCTTTAATCAAATTCCCTTCCCCGAACAAAATCCATCCCCTTCTAATAGTTATACTATTTTTTTCCCAAGTCATTATATATTCTAATTGTTATATATTTTTCCCCAAATCAGTCTTCAACGATATTCACTATCATTCGATCTTCAGCGCATCATCACCATCGTTGATGGATTTGTTGATGTATTTTACCCTGATCGTTATATTTTTTTCCCCTAAATTGTTACTTTTTCTTAAATCAATTTTGCCAGATCGTTAAATTTTACCCAGATCATTATATTTGTTAATGTAAAATCGTTGAATTGCATAATCACCATCATCGATCTTCACCACATTAATCTTATCACCTCCCTCATCAAGGCAACTAAACAAGCAAAATCTCATTCAAAAGTTACATTTCTAAAATCCAACTTAAGCATAAAGAATGATAACCAAACACTGTAAAATTGACACAATCTCATTGTGCATCTTCTAACCTTGGTTAGGGACTTGTCAAGAGGAAAGGTGGCGATGGAGCGAGATCTCCCATGATGTTAGTGGCATATAGACATTGACAAGTCTCGATTTCTTTATAATTGTAAAGGTCAAGGGTCGTTCCTTAGCTTATTAAAGTGGCAAGACAAAAGCGTTTTTAGAATGCATGAATGTTCAAGACAAAATATAAAAGTGGATCAACTAAACATTTGAATTTTGCCTCTTTCAAAAACTTATACTTAACATCTAACGCTTATGATGGTGCTTGACCCACGCATGCTAATGCATTTTGCTTTCGCCAATCACTTATTAGGCACAAGCATCATAGCCGTAATCAGTGTACTGCGAATCTACACCATCATCATTCTTACTCTTGCTCACTCTTGCTCTTTATTACTTATTAGTACCAAATTTCGCACAATTTGTATGTGCCATGTGTCAAGCAAGGAATGGCTATATAACGACGTCACATGGAACGGTAACATAGCATGAAGGGGTCAACCATTTGTAATGGTAAACATAAGTCCAACTAAAAACAATATTAAAGGAGTTGAATGAGCAATAAAAGGAGTCAACCAACAACTACCTAGGAATGTGTAATGGTTGCTAGAAATTAGGAGAGAAGTTACAAAGGATCCTACTAGGGTTTCACCACTATAAAAGACAAGTCAAGCGTAGGAAGTGATCATTCACTACTACAAAAACAGGCAACTACAACGACCCTTTAACAACGCTTATTAACGAAAATGACGAAAAGACGTTGTTGAATGGATTATTAGAC
>VHZZ01008363.1:52012-64375 GCA_009801015.1 Silene noctiflora
TTACGTAGCGTCTCTGTGGATTTCGACCCCTATATACTACATTTATTTGTTGTGCTTAGGGTATTTTTGCATAAGGTACGACACCTATCAAATTTCCTGATCATTCAGTTTATAATTTTGATTTGGTCTGGGATGAATTGATCATGGTTGGGTGAAATTTGCAACGCAGTGTAGTTGCTGAAATTCTACTGAAAAAATTGCATATTCAGCAGCTGCAGGATTCAAATTTTTTTAAAAAAAATATGGAAACATAAGACAATGGTTCAATCAAAACCGTTGTCATATATACAACGGTTCTTTTTAAAACCAAACCGTTGACATATTTTTTTCCCACCATTGCTAAAAAATATTAAAATATATTTGGCGCCACCATTTACAACCGTTTTAGTATAAAACAAAACCGTTGTAATAGTTTCCCTCAATGGAAAACAATAACGGAAAATGCCCGTTGTCAATATAAACATTTATAACGGTTGTTGTACAACAATACCGTTTTCTGTTTCACGTTTTATCACGGTTTTGTTTTTGTTGTAAAAAATTAACAACGGTTTGGATAAAGTCAAACCGTTGCCATATTTAGGTTTCACAACGGTTTCTCACCGTTGTTACATTATTTTACAACGGTTTCATAAACCGTTAACAACGCTTTAACAACGGTTCCCTGTTTCAACTAAGCCGTTGTCACTAATTAACAACGGTCAATGTAATAACGGTTCTATGTTTTCAATCACAACGGTATTATACCTTATTTAACCGTTGTTGTAAGTGTTATTTGGCGTATTGAAGCCTTCTTTCTTGATAACGAAACCCTAATAAAGATATTAGATTACATTGGATAAATTAGGGTTTGGGCTTTTAGTATGAAAAACCCTAGAATCTTTATTGATTAACAACTCATAAGTTGCTAACTAAGCAATAAGTAATTCATTTGAATTTAATATCTTAAGGAATCCAAATAATCCCAAATCTCCTTTCACATATATATTCTTATCATTCACGTAAATCTGAAACATGGATTTTAAGAAAAAAATTTCAAAATAAATTAAAAATAGTTTTAATCGTGCTTCTTAATATGCAGCTCAAGGTTATAGTAGAATCACCTATAACTTTGAGTTCAACTAGTGAAGTTATAACCAAATCAGCTATAACTTTACTTGTCAAAATTACTTCTAAAAATACCGTTATTGGATGACGAACTACACTAGCTAATAATCCTGGAGATTTTCAGTGTAGGATCCATCTCTTTAAGAGTCTCCTCTTGAGCTTCACTTGATTTGAGTGAGACTTCAATCTTGATTGAGTTCTTGACTAAGAGATTCACTTCATTTCACTTTGATCACAAATCATCCTATAAGGACTGAGCAAACAATTACAAGCAGGATGTATATATATATACATTATAATATCCTTGTGATCATCAAAACACAAATATATTTAAACATATGGTCCAACAAAATTTGTGAGCGAAGGTTAAAGGGACATTGTCCTTGTGCTAGCGGGGAGGCATATTACCGCGACTAAGTGTGTGTCGGCCGAGGCTTTGAGAGCATTGGGTATTGAGGAAGAAGTGTCTGACATCTTCAACCTCCTTGGATTGGAGGGCCTATATAACCTAGAAGTAAGCTACCGGAACCTTACCCTTGAGGTTTTGAGCTTATTCTTCTACAACAAGGAGGACCATTCAGTAAGCTTTAGTCTTAAGAACACCCTTTTTCACCTATCTAAGAACCGATTTGCGGACCTTCTGGGGATGAGTCGGATGCTCGGACATGAGCACGATAAGAAAGAGAAGGATATGAAGGCCATTAGGTACATTGATCTATATACGGGTAACCAACATACAACGGTGAGTGCTATGAAGATCAATGACGTGGAGCACCCCGTCTTAAGAATCTTTTTGCGTCTTTTAACCCTTCTTCTTTCCAGAAGAAATGATGTGAGAAATCTCAATTCGATAGAAGTGTTGCTTTTGAGTGCTTACCTTAACCCCTATCGTGAGAAATTCATCGTGTTTAACCCCGTGGCCATCGTGGGTCACGCTCTTGAACTGATGGCCACATTTAATAAGTGTTCTTTGGATTGTGGTGCTTTAGTGACTCGGTTGGCAAGAAGTTGTTAGATTATGAGTTGGGAGAGATAGATAGACCCTTGTACTCTAAGGTGCCATACTTTGATCTAGAGTGCATTAAGGGACTCTAATGGCTAGTGGATGGGAAAGAAAAGGGTAATTATTTGTGGAAAGCGGGTGGGGATAAGATTATACGGCTTCTCGCGGAAGGGAAATTTCTCAAAATACGGCAATTAAGTGAGATGGGACCATCCCAACTTTCTGCTCAACGGTATACTATTCCTCGAGAGCTTACTTTATCGCTTGATGGCAAGAGCGTGTGGCGAGATCCTAATCCACCACCTAATATCCCGTCTATACAAGCCCCTTCGTCTTACTTTATGCCTAGGCCACCTCCACCCTAAACAGGAGGATATACTCAATCCCCGCCAGACTATGTCCCTAACTACCATATGGCGGACCTTATTCAACGTGTGAACATCAATATTGTGATGAGGGATATGCATGAGATGACTTGGAATCAAGGTGTGAGAGCTCCTCACCGCCCTAGCTATTGGTCCAGAAAAGGGAGATACCTCGGGGGTCTTTAGAGCTTATGCAGTCAACCCGTCGGAATGAGGTACTAGGATTCCACATGGTGACGACCATTTACTTGGCCCATGGGCGGGGCTTCACTATGCTAGTGGGAGCTTCTTTGGAAATTCCTACAAAGTAGGTGGGAATGGAGAAGGCACGTCCGGAGATGCGGCGGAGGCTATGGAATAAGATAAGGTTAAGGAGGAGGAGAACCGAGTGGAGGAAGGAGAGGCAAGAGATGAGGGGAATAGAAGGAGCGAGGAAGAGGACAATGAGGAGAGAATCGATGATGGACCCTTCGTGCGTTGGGCAAAGAGGTTCCGCAGAGAGATATGCCCATCCCACTCACCTTGATACTTATGAATCGGACTTAGGATGACATTCGTGTCGGTCATGGAACTTAGGTAATTTATTTTATTTGTAATGTAACCGCGGGCCATAAGGCCAAATAGTTTGCTTTTACTTTAACTTGGTGATGGTGGCAATCACCATTAGAACTTATTTGGATGTGTGTGGGAAAATAGGTGACTTTAGAGACACTTTCCCTCGAGGGGAATTTTTTTTCGTGACACTCGGACGAGTGCCCCATCCACTCGACCGAGTGCATCCCTTCTCAACTGAGTGGCAATTCCACTCGAACGAGTGTGCCGTGATGATCCTTTATACTTGCATTCTGCCAGGTGACACTTGACCTAGTGCGACATACACTCGATCGTGTGGATTCTACTCGGCCAAGTTCCTTCTTCGCTCGACCAAGTGGACCATACATACCCTATTTTGGCTTATTTTATGCCCTTTTGACCTTTAATCGATCGAGTGTTGAGTAAATATCCGTGTTTTGTGACCCAACCGCCCATTGGTAATCATATGAGCATAGTAGAGTTCGCATAATAATTCCCGTAAATTGTTTACATTTGACCAAGTTCTTGATGACTTGTGGTTGCTTAAAATGATGTTTATCAAGTGTGTTTAATGTAATCAAGTTGCTTCAATATGTGTGACTATCGTGTGTGACATGTGATTATTTGTATGTTTATTTGATGAATGCCATGTATGGATCTCATAATAGTTGTTCAATGCATAACCAAGTCTTGTAATGGTCATAAATGGAATGATTGTATGAAGTAAAAGTGAACATAGACGCGTGTGATCATATATAGTGAATATAACATGATATATGCGTGACATGAGGTATGCGAGATTAGAAAATGTGGATAGTAACTGATCATGGTAAGAGATATGGTTAATCATGTTGAGTCATCACCTTTTAGAATTATATGCTTCGTTTACGAGTTAGAACTTGGTTACGGGATTAGAACGCAAACGTTGAGTTTGGCCATGTATCTTAACCTTACGGGAAACATAACGGGAGAGTGTATAAGTAGTATCATCATCATATAAGGAGACGTCTGTAGTAAACACGGGAGTGTGGTTAGACTGGAAACCTACTATTATGGACCCTATTAGGCGATTTATGAGAACTTTAGCGATATTGAGCGGCGAACTTCAGGACGAAGTTCTCTTTTATGGGGAGTAAATGTAACAATTGAGATTTTTAAAGAGGAAATAAGCATGATAGGTGCATGAGATAAGTGCATGAGTGTACAAGGTGCATGAGATAAGTGCATGAGCGTACTCGGTAAAGATTGCAAGAGTGAGTTGAGTGAGAGAGATGAGAAAAAAAGTAAGCATGACAAAATTGAGTGTTCGGGAAAGAAATCAGCAACGAGACGGAAAATAGTCGTGAGAGAGTGTTGAGAGGAGATATCGAGGCGAACTTCGAGGATAAAGTTCATTTTAAGGGGGAAAGATTGTAATACCCGGTTATTGTGGGATCCGTACGAGAACCTCGGGATGCGTGAGAGGATCACCGAACTTGATAAGGGACTAGATGGGAGTAAATTATAACCTTACACTAGACCAAGTGGGACCTAGACTAAACTTAGTAAAGCTACTCGGCATGTACTCGACCTAGTGGGTGGCACACGACCAAGTGGACTCAGCACTCGACCGTGTGTGTGGCACTCGGCCGAGTGGACTCAGCACTCGACCGAGTGCACTGTGTCAGAACACGTCTTAAGACAAGCCATGAACCTTATCCTACCTAACCCTAAATCATTTCATCCTTTCTCCTTATCAATCTAAACCCTCTCCCTTCTCTCTAAAACCATCCTAAACACCTTCTCCATGGGATTCAAACTTTCAATAAGGGATTACACACCTTACCTTTCCTTCCTTCCACTTTGTAAGTAAAGATTTCACCTTTCTCTATTTCCTATGAACCCTCACTTTTGAGAGTTTTGTTATGGGTAATTAATTAGTAGTTATTATGTGTAATATGGGTAATTAATGGGTAATAATAAAGGATTTTGCATGGTATTATAGTGTAGAATGTATTGTGATAGTTGTTACATGGTTTTTATAGGGTGAGACAATTTCATAAGACGGGATTGTAACACCCCCATACTCCGAGACACCTTACCAAGGACTACCTCCGAATACAAGGATGCTACCGTCTCGGTTTTCCGAGGCAGTGAACATCATAGTAACAATAAAGAAACATTATTAATATAATTATAAGTTAACTTATTACAAAATCTTCTCCAAAACACGGAGTACAAACCAAACTAACAAAAGTGATACTAATAAAGTTCGCGGAAGCTGATATAACGTGGGACTCCACCCTGCTAACCCCGCCTCGCAGTCAACAGCTATCATCGTCATTACCTGCTACACTAACTGCTCACCATCCCCGAATGGATCACCACAGTTTTTAAAATATTAAACGGGGTCAGTCAATTGAATAACTATATACAATAACAATGTAAACAATAATGTAACAGTACCACTCCACCACCATCGCCACCATCACCACACCACATCACAAGTAACCGACTACACACCAAAGTGTATAGCCCTGCCAGTGGAAGACCGCAGCCAACCACCTAAACTACCCACAATAACCCAAGTCCCTTAATGTGCATATCCTTCCTTCGCTGAGAGAACGCAGGAGGCGAACAATGGGGGTGAGACCACCTCTCACAATGGCTCACAAACAATATCACAATCACAATACCGATCAAACCAAACTCCAACATCCACCACACCAACTCCGCCATCACAATACCATCACAATAATAGAATCATATCATAAAGCATAGTACAATACCGTCACATTAATACGCATATAATTACACAGGCAAATGAGTAGGAAATCCTACCTTAAACAACAATTTCAGGAACAAATCAAGCGATCAAAAGGCCTCTTGAAAAGTGCTTAATTTATATTCTTTAACCCCATAGATTAGCTCTAGTTTTCATGTAATTTAGAACTTATCATAGTGTTTTTGAGCTAATATTGTTATTCTAGTTGCGTTTGCTTGTTTCAACATCTTTTGTTGGTATTTGAGCTTCTAGGAGCTAAAATCTACTAAGGATGCAAGCTAGAGTACAAGGTTAAGTCAAGAGCGAGTATTGGACTAGCATGTAGATATTGCATGAGTTTTTGCATGGAAAATTAGTGGATTGAAGAATGGAAATGCAAGTGAAGTCAAATGCAAAGTCAAGCCCAATCTATTAAAGTCCAAAATGAAGTGAAGAGCTTAGGATTCCAAGATCTTAAGATGCTAGGGTTGAAGGTCTTAAACCGGGTGATTAATCGTCCATTAATGCACCAACATAGGATTCGAGCTCCTTCTCCTATAAATAAGAGGCCTCGTCTATCACTTCTGAACACATCTCCACACACATTTTTACATATAATTCTCTCTAGATTCTAGTAGTTAGTTTAGTTTAGTTTAGTTTAGTTTAGATTAGTATTTCATTATTGTTACAAACATTTCCTTTATCTTTAAACAATTTCCATTTACAATTTCAATTCAAGTTCACTTAGTTATTGTTCTTCATATTCAAGTTATTTCATTTCTTTTGTGTTCCTCATTTCCATTACGATAATACTTTCTAGTTTACATTTTATTTATGTTGTTTACTTTGTAATTTACATTTCATTTTCAAGTTTCATTCTACATTATAGTTTTACATTATGTTTGCATGTTTATTTCCACTTAGCATTTGCATTTGTTATTTCCTTTACATGAGTAGCTAGATTACCTAGTCTAGGGAATAAGGGAAGTCATGCATTAGTAATCATGTTAATATGTTAGAGTAGAATGTTCTAATATTGCATATTTTCTTCTACACATGCTTGTTTTGTAATGCTAATCTTAGTTTATTGATCACATTATTCTAGGATTAAACTTGTTATACAATCTATAAGTCGAAAGGCACGGATTCGTATTAGAACTAGCATGTTGTAGTAGATCGACTTAACTCATAGTGAAAGCTTGTTAGGACTCGATCTAAGGCTTGATACTAATAATGAAAGCTGGGTATCTCTAGGCTTAGGAATTTATCTTTATTTGCATCATTAATCTAATATGTTATATCTTGCTATGCATGTGTGACCCGAATTCCCTAGACATTCCTTTATTTTATTGTTTTTGTACTTTTTGTTTATAAATCTAAATCAAACCAATTAACATTCATCTCTACCTAGGTAAAATTCTCCCCATAACAACTAATTAACAACCACCGTACTCCCCGTGGATTCGAACCCTACGTACTACATTAATTTGTTGTTAGGGAAATTTATTTTTGATAGGTTGGTGACGACCTCGTCACCTCTTCTATGAATTCTCCTCCTATAACGAATCAAACATGCAATATGATACAATTCCCTCCAAAAACCCCCAAATCATAAATTAGGGTTTCAATAACATGATTAGAGACTCAATTAGAGACTTACCCTTACAAACACGGACTTACAATGGGAAGAAATCCAAGCAATATGATAGAGACGTGCCGCGGAAGTGAAAAATTAGAAAGAGGAGCAGTAACAATCCAAACAAGGTTACGTCCCCGTAACCAACCATACCTGCTCAAATAGACGCGGATACCGCTCCCTCATCTTATCCTCAGCTTCCCAAGTTGCTTCTTCAACATTATGATTAGTCCAAAGTACTTTCATCAACACRGTCTCACCATTTCTGGTCTTTCGCACTTTACGGTCCAAGATTTCCTTTGGTACCTCTACATAAGTCAAAGACTAATCCAGCTCTATACTCTCTACCTCTAAGACATGGGAAGGATCACTAACACACTTTTGGAGCTGCGATACATGGAAGACATTATGCACCAGCTCCAACGTTGGTGGCAATGCCAAACGGTAAGCCACCTCACCAATGCGATCCAAGATCTCATAAGTCCCGATAAACTTCTGACTCAAATTGCCCCTTTTGTCGAAACGCATACACCCCTAATAGGTGACACTTTTAAGAGAACTTTATCACCCACCTGAAACTCAACATCCCGGCGATACAAATCAGCATAACTCTTTTGCCGATCCTGAGCTGCTCTCATCTTCTGTCGTATCAGCCTCACTTGTTCAATCATATCCCGAACCATCTGTGGTCCCAAAACCACAGCCTCAGCACTGTTGTCCCAATAGATCGGACTCCGACACTTCCTCTCATACAAGGCTTCAAACGGTGCCATCCCGATGCTAGTGTGAAAACTGTTGTTATAAGAAAACTCAATCAGGTCCAGTCTATCCTCCATACTACCACCAAAATCCATGACACAAGCCCTCAACTTATCCTCTAAGGTCTTAATGATCCTCTCGGTCTGAACATCTGTCGCAGGATGAAAAGTTGTACTCATCTTCAAGGTTGTACCCATCAACTCTTGCAGTTCTTGCCAAAACTTCGATATGAACCGCGCGTCACGATCCGACACAATGTCCTTTGGTACTCCAGGAAGGCGAATCACATTCTTCCTATACCCATTTGCCAAATGAAGCTTACTCCACGTGTCCTTCATTGGTATGAAGTGGGGCGACTTGGTTAGTCGATCCACAATCACCCAAATCATATTGTTGCCCTGCTGAGTCCTCGGTAAGCCCACAATGAAATCCATGAAAATGGACTCCCACTTCCACTCAGGTACCTCCAGAGACTGAATTTTACCTTGAGGTCGACGCTGCTCTCCCTTAACGTGCTGAAAGGTAAGGCATCTAGCTACAAACTACGTTGTCTCCCTCTTTATCCCAGGCCACCAGAAAATCTTCTTTAAATCCTTGTAAAGCTTATCACCACCTGGATGCACTGAATAAGGCATACAGTGAGCCTCAGTCATGATCATCTTCCTTAACTCAGCATCATTAGGAACACGCCATCTACCATCAAACCTCAAACTCCCATCGGTATGAACTGAAAATCTCGAAACCGTCCCTTTCTCCACCCCATCTCTCCACTCTCAAATCTTGGAATCATCAATTTGCTTAACTCTGCTATCGTCATAAAGCGCAGGCTCCACGGTCAAATCCCCAAGAGCATCCCCTTTCCTGATCATATGGATACCCATCTGGTTCACCTTTTCCCTAATCCGGTTCACCTTTTCCCTAAGTCGCATGAGTGACATAGCAGTGCATAGAGAATGCACACTCTTCCGACTTAACGCATCAGCAACTATATTAGCCTTCCCTTCATGATATATTATCTCCATATCATAGTCGTCGATCAACTCCATCCACCTCTTTTGTCTCATGTTCAACTCCTTCTGGGTGTAAATATACTTCAGACTCTTATGATCTGAAAACACCTTAAAGGTTGCCCCATAAGGTAGTGTCTCCAAATCTTTAGAGCAAAGACCACGGCACCCAACTCTAAATCATGAGTAGGATATTTTTCCTCATAAGTCTTCAACTGTATCGAGGCATAAGCTATAACTTTCTCATTCTACATTAGTACACAACCCAGTCCATTCTTAGAATCATCGGTATAAACTTCAAAGTTCTCACTTCCATACGGCAAAGCTAAGACAGGAGTTGTAGTCAGGCGATCCTTTAAGGTTTGGAACGCTGTCTCAAACTCTCATCCCAGCGAAATCGGTTCTCTTTCCTCATAAGCGCCGTCATACGTCGAGCTATCTTTGAAAAGTCTTCACAAACCTTCTGTAGTAACCGGCTAGACCCAAGAAACTTCGTACCTCGGCCACATTCTTTGGTGCATCCCACTTGGATACCGACTCGATCTTGGTAGGATCCACTGGAACTCCATCTTTAGAAATCACATGGCCCAGAAAGGCCACATTCTTGAGCCAAAACTCATACTTAGACAACTTTGTATATAACTGGTTATCGCGCAAGGTCTGCAATACCAGTCTTAGATGCTCCTCACGCTCCTCTCTAGTCTTAGAGTAGACTAGAATGTCATCAATGAAGACAACAACGAACTGATCCATAAACTGGCTGAAAACCCGGTTCATTAGATCCATGAAAACCGCTGGTGCATTGGTCAAACCAAAAGGCATAACCACACACTCATAGTGCCCATATCTCGAACGGGACACCGTCATAGATATATCTTCATCCCGGATCCTCAACAGATGGTAACCCGATCTCAGATCAATCTTCAAGAACACCCCAGCTCCACTTAACTGATCAAAGAGGTCATCTATCCTTTGCTAAGGTTACTTATTCTTCACCGTCACATGGTTCAGCTCCCGATTATCTATACATAACCGTAGACTCTCATCCTTCTTCTTCACGAACAGAACCGGAGCACCCCAAGGCGATACACTAGGTCTAATGTATCCCTTCTCTATCAAATCATCTAGCTGCTTCTTTAAATTAGCAAGCTCCTTTGGACCCATACGGTACGGGGCCTTAGAGATAGGTCCCGTCCCAGGATTCAATTCTACACTGAAGTCGATATCCCTCTTCGGTGGTAACCCCGGTATCTCCTCTGGAGAGTCATCTTCGAACTCACTCACCACCGGTATCTCCAAAGCTGAAGGCTCGTCTACCCGACTATCTCTCACATGGCACAACAGCATAGGATACCCCTTCCTTATAAACGACTTTAAGGTAACGGCTGCAATAATCTTGACTTTGGGTTTAATTACAAACCCACGGTAAGACACTCTAACACCTTTTGGTCCTCTTAAAGAGACCTTATTTTGTTGACAATCTATAGTGGCGCTATATCTTCCTAGCCAGTCCATCCCAACTATGACCTCGAACCCACTTAAAAGAATTTCGAACAAATCAACTGGAAAGTCGACTTGCCCTACAACCATAGACACACCCCTATACAACTTCCCACAAGATACTGACTCCCCTGACGGTATAAAAACATCATCCCTTACAAACTCATACACCTCTAGACCCATAACTTTAGCATGTTTCATAGACACAAACGAATGGGTCGCCCCTGAATCGAAAAGAACAAAAGTAGGAGTGTTGTTAACAACAAAAGTACCAGTAACCACTTGAGCGTCCTCATCTGCTGGCTTCTTATCCATCATGAATAGTTTACCACTGTTCTTCTGCCCAGTGCCTTGCACCGTGCTCGCCGATCCTGTAGACTTCACAGCTGAATGCTGGTTCCTATTGCCATTTGGTCTCTGATAGCTCCCTCCATTGGTGCGGTTGAAGCCACTCTGGTTCCCCTGACTTACCTGATTAGACCATGACTCAGTTGGCCTGTTGCTAGCCATTCTCTGACTCTGCCTCTAAGTAAAACCACCATGCTTCTGACCCTGAAAACCTTGCCCACCAGGACTAGTGCAGTCACTCCTCTTTTGGCCAGTGCCGCCACAGTTGAAGAATACCATAACAGAACCACCACGGAAGCTTCTGCCACCTCGACCCCCAAAGAACGAACCACCTCCATACCCAAAGCCCCAGAGGAAGCCCTCCCCTGGTTGAAGTTCCCCTTCTTAAACCCTGACGTGCCAGTTCCCTTACTCTCAGCCCTTCTATTCTCTGCACTCTTCTCCTTGGCCTCTTTGATCATATCGGCCAACCTCTCAGCATTCCCCGCTCTCTCATACACTTCCTTAACATCAGTAAGAACTCCAAAAGTCATCCTCTCTAGAGTCTTCACTAACAACCCCTTCTCAAACCGAATAGCAAGACTCAGTTTGTTCATCTTCTGATCGTCCACATAGCGTGCCAGCTCATTAAAATTGCGGTGATACTCTGCCACCGTCATCCCCTCAGTCATGCAGAAAGAATCGAACTCCGCCCTTATCTTGTTCCTAATGTGCTCAGGAAAAAACTGGCGCCTCATAGCCTTCTTGAACTCGGCCCAAGGGATGGCAGGTTCCCCTAGGCCCTTATAGAACTCCCGAGCAGTCTCCTTCTCCCGGATCCACCACGCAGCAGGTTCATCTCGGAGGTAGAACACAGCTTCTTCTGCCTTCATCTCCTCCGGACAGTTGACAACCTCCAGCACGCCCTCCATCTCCATATGCCAGTTGTCTAGCAGATTTGGCGCTCCGGTGCCCTCATACACCTTCGGGTTGAAGCGATAGATAGTGGTGCTCATTTTGGTAGCATCCATTGCCTTATCTTTTCCTTTCCTGATCGTTCGGAGTGCCTCAGTGAGCACCTCCTGCTGCTCGATCATCCTGGCCATCTCCTCGATAGACATCTCAAAAGCTTTGACGTAAGCGGCAAATCTCTTCGGGGCCATCGTACTATATAAGAAATAGTTGTAAGCGCATAGCCTACGGATCAAATAACATAAATAGTAAACGTCAATGCACTCGGTCGAGTGCCCCTTGTTATAGTATATGTTATGTTTTGATAATGACAAGTGTTTTATGTTGAATATGCATTTTGCCCTTAATCGTTTGCTTAGTCCTTATAGATTGGA
>VHZZ01008365.1:27699-39499 GCA_009801015.1 Silene noctiflora
TAGAGAGGGAAAGGGGGAGGGGAATTGGGAGGGGTATTATTGTCAATAGTGTACTGCGATAAGTAAAATATGTACTGCGAAAATCATCACCCTAAAATTATTAATATAAATTAACTGTACTTTTTTCTATAAAAATCAGTTGAAAAGGATCATAAGGGAAGATAAAAACTAGAAGTAGATAGTGCACGAAAGAACGACATTTCTTGAAAATTTTGGAGCCTTGGAACCATATTATTAAGAAGCTAAAGAAATTTTGAGATAATATCGGTAGAGATTGACCATACTTAAATTATGGGGGAATATTTAAATATTTTATAGATCATTATTTTAGTTTCAGTTATATTTATTAAAATATTATCGGATAATTCACGTGGTACCCCTGAACTTTGCCACTTCGCACATAGTACACAATATTTTAAGTTTATGTACATAATACCTTTTACGTTTGATTTTCATACATAACATAACCTTTTTGTCGCTATAAAATAATTCAATTGAGCATAACTCCTAGACCGGAATTCATAATCGGTCAATTTTTGTTCTAAAATGATTATCTCGCCATACTCTATAATTAGGGAAAAAAATGTAGTCTGACGTTTTGTCGGGTTTGTTTTTGTACGAAAACATCAAATCAACCATAACTTCGATCTTAAATTTTCGAATAACCATCTTCGTTTTGTCAAATTATAGATCTCGAAAAGTTAATCAATTTGAAAAAAAGAATTACCAAAATCCGATTTCTGGTCTATGATTTATGCTCAATTGAAAATTTTAAAAATGATAAAAAAGACACGTCATGCTTGAAAATCAAAACTCAAGAGTACTTTGTGCACAAACTTAAAAAGTTGGGTACCACGTGTAAAATGACATAATTCAGGGGTACCACGTGAATTTTCCGAAATATTATTTTATTGAAATATTTTATAAAGGGTTTTTTTGTCAAACACAACCTTTAAAAAAACAAAATTTCAAACACCACCTTTAAAAAAAAGTTTGTCAAACACAACCTTTAATAATTTTTTTTTGTCAAACACGACTTTTTTGCCGGATTCCAACAGCTTTCTGACCACTTGCAATGAGGTGATTTTCAGTCTATATTTGAGATTGCAAATGAGGTTGGTTTGAGGTGTTCTTGAACTCGTTAGAAAGGTGGGAGTACGTACTTTTCAGGGGTTGTCAACACGGTGGCCGAAGGTGGCCTTATGTGGGGTCGATTGGTGTGTAAAATAAGGCCGGTCAGAGAAAGGGCTTTAAGTCTGAGTTTACAGTGGGTGGTCGGAGGTTTTTTGTGTGTCTTTTAATGTGGTTATTCTGTGTTGTTTGGTCTGAAATTTGGTATGTTGGTTGAGGGGGAGTGCAGGTTATGTCGTATTTGTGTTGTTTGTGGTGGTCGTTGGTTGCAAGTTGTGGTTCGAGGGGAGTGAATTGACCCATGAAAAAATCTTACTTTGACTTACATCAAACCTCTATGACCAGCCTTACTTTACACACCAATCTACCCCACATAAGGCCACCTTTGACCACCGTGTTAACAATCACTGGAAAGCATGTACTCCCACCTTTCCAACGAGTCCAAGAACACCTCAAACCGACCTCGTTTGCTATCTCAAACATCGAMTGAAAGTCAGCTCATTGCAAGTGGTCAAACTCTGGCCAAAATGCTGAATCCTACGGCCAAAAAGTCGTGTTTGACAAAAAAAAATTATTAAAGGTTGTGTTTGACAAACTTTTTTTTAAAGGTGGTATTTGAAATTTTGTTTTTTTTAAAGGTTGTGTTTGGCAAAAAACCTTTTTATAAATTATGTCAGTAAATCATTTGAGTGAAGTTAATTCCAATTAGTGAGAATATTACCGAGAATATAAAAGATTTGATTGCAACCCCCAATTATATAAAAGATTTGATTGCGCTCCCTAATTAATAATGGGTCCCTCAATTTTCGAAAATATTATTTGAGCTGCAGAATAGAATCAAAAGGAATATACCGAGAAATATTGAACGTAATTTTCTTAGTTGAGCGGGAATATATTAGGAGTGTTAATCTTTTAGTATACAGGGAATAATTGTGTTTTGTGTATAAACAATTGTAAACTAATTACCGGAATACGTGCATTCAAACATGGATACAACCATTGTAAAGCAATTCTAATGTTGATTCTTTTTTTTTTAACTATTATATTATGATAATCTTCTATAATTGTTGAGAGGCATTATTTGGAAGCCTTTATTTAATGTAATGTAACCATGGGGTCATTCACTTTCAAATGTCAACGTTCTCTCAATCATAAATGAAACTTTTATGGATTTTTTTTTTTTTATTATATATTCACTCCTAGTCGCTCATTTCTTCCTCTTCCATTTTGCACAAGAAATAAGGAAAAGATTTTAGACCACATAAAACGCTCTACTCCACATGCAAATGAATTTGAACCACACAAACCTTTTCAAAAAAGGAAAAAGGGAAGAAAATCCAGGTACCATGAAAAAAAGAAAGAGGGAAAAAATGAGCGAGGAGGAGGTATAATGCACGTGTAAAAAGGATCTAGCAACAATTAAAAGTTTTGCCAATAACAAATCCATAGACTTCCAAGGTTCCACCATCATCAATCGACTTCGTCATGCCCTAAACCGACGTCTGCGGAAACTACTAGAACATCGATCATCCAAACTTTGGATCACTCGCCCTCTTCATGACCCAATTCATACCCAATCCGCTAAACCAACTTGACGAGTCTTCTTGAGTCGTATACTCCTTAGGAGTTGGCGAAAAACCTCATCATGGTCTAATTTCAATATACTAGTCCGGTGACCGCTTCCCATGTGTATATTACCTGTGTTTCTCTATTTACACATGTGAGAACGAAAAACCTAGAGGAACTAAAAAAAATAACTTTGAAATAAAACCAAAGGGAGCAATTCTAACTAACTGAACAACACAATGGAATGCAACTGAAATCGCCGGAGAAGAAAGAATCCGGAAATGTGAGGAACACTTCAAATGTTGTAATCTATGTCTGTAATGTTTTGTGCAGAAGAAGGCCTTACAAGCTTTCCATTTTCGTCATACAAATCAAGGTTCTCACAAGGAGCTGGGAATATGTTCCCTATAACACGGCCTTGCACGTAGGCACATTGGAAAATGCGCTTCTTTTTGTATGAAAGTCCGATCGATATATCCCGGAAAGTAATGTTTTTGATTGGAATTTCCTCGCTCCCGTGGATTCTTACCGGGACTCGAACGCCTTGACCATGGATCGAACTGAAGCTTATGTCTTCGATAATAGGAAGAGCTTTGGGATCATATCCTTCGTCTGGGTGTTCGTTGTAGTCTGTCTTGATGACAATCCCTACCCGTACCTCGTCAAATGTCAAATTTCGGTAGGTTATTTGTCGGACATATCCACCTCGTCCAGGAGCGGTCTTTATCCGGACAGCTCGTCTGGAGCTCCATACAAGGACATTTTCAACTGTAACGTTTGAGACGCCTCCAGACATCTCACTCCCTATTGATACTCCAGCACTGTATAAATTATTTCAAAATAAATTCCTGTCAATTCTCTCAGAACGGAAATGTACCCTGTTCTTTGAATGAACACAAATACACAAAGCAAGGCTAGATCTCTTAACAATATAAAGATTTAGACTCAACTAAACAGGCAAGGGAGAGGGAT
Organism: Silene noctiflora; assembly: GCA_009801015.1. Taxonomy (NCBI): domain Eukaryota; kingdom Viridiplantae; phylum Streptophyta; class Magnoliopsida; order Caryophyllales; family Caryophyllaceae; genus Silene; species Silene noctiflora. Next base: position 31,369 of record VHZZ01008365.1, read on the forward strand.
AGAGAACCGAGTTATTGAAGCTTAATTTCCTAAGAGTGAACAATGTCTCAAATACCACACAATTCAATGGCCTGATGGCAAAGTGAGAAGCAACTAAAACTGCAAGCCGATGCAAATGTAGGGTAAAACATTTCATGTACACATTACATCTTCAATGTAAAACGTAATTAGTAATTTAACTCATAAACATATTATGTTTCCATTTTAAATTGAGCCAACAAGTTGTTATGCTTTGGTTTCCGTTTAATTTTATGATGGAATGAAGAAAATGAATCAGTAAGCTGTGAGTGCTCCTGGTACAGTGAAACAGCAGTCAGCAGGACAAATAACGTAGTTTTTACCACGGATTATTTGAAAACAACCTCTTTTCTCTCTCTGCCGTAAACTCACTGGTAAAGTTGGATATAATTGATCCCCCTTACATGGTCAAGGGTTAATGGAAGGGAGGACCAGAGCATCTACAACTCAGGGGTAATGTTGTAAGTTTGTAATGCTTATTACACTTTACACCTGGAGTATCTTTCTGAAAATATGGCGGGAGCCTTTTAAAACACCGGAAAATGTTGTGATTCAGTTTAAATTCTCGTAATCCACGAGGAATGGGGCTTGTTAAGCCTCGGCAATCGGCATAGCTCAGAAGATCATCAATGGAGCTCAAGTTCAGCGGCGAACTTTAGCTCATTTCGGGTGAAAATAATCGCAAAGTATCATACTGTTCCTATGTGCATATTTCCACAAGTTTAATAGTTACAAAAGTGAAATTAATGTCACTTCTAATTAATTAACATGGAGCTCATGATTGCTCAAATTTGTACAACATCTGAGCTAGACTAAAATCTAAATCAATTTTGTAGATGCTGGTTAAGTCATTGCGTGGCAGTACTAATAACGTGGGCTCAGAACCCGTCGCCATTAAAATGCCCTTTTGGCTACTTGATACCAAAAAAATAAATACGTAAATCCACGTCTTAGTGAAGAGTGTAACTATCCATAATAAACGCAACCACCAAGACAACGTAGATAAGGCTGATAAATTTTGTTGTCCATCCCCCAAAATGAAAGTTGACTCACCTGACCATAGAGCGAACGACAAGATTGCGGATAAGAATATTTTTAGAGGGCCGTCCATAAGCAATACCATACTGATCCCAACCACTTTTTATTGCTATTCCATCATCTCCAACACTGATGTAACAGTCCTCAATTACCATATCTTCACATGAATCTGTTTCAAATAAGAAGTTCGGTACGTCAAATCAGTGTGTTAACAAGAAAAAAAATTCATTGTAGATCACAGTTGGACATGCACGTTATCCAGTGACTAACATATCATCCAAAAGCCAAAGAAATATATACTGACCAAACTACGGGAGTAGGACAATTCGACAATAGAAAGATGTCATTATTTTACTTGCAGGCATGTTCTCAAGTTTTAATCTTAGTTTTAATAGGCATGAGCCCGCGTGATACGCAGTGTGGTGACGAGGGCCCGTGATAACGAGATGTCAGGCGAGCGGACTTAGGTACACCAGGCATTTTCTCAAGTTTTAATCTTAGTTTTAGAGGGCGTGGTGCGCACTGTGGTGATGAGGGCCCGTTGTAACGAGATGCAAGGCAAGCAGGCTTAGGTACACAAGGCACACTTCTTCTGGTATTAGAAAGGGTTATCATGTAAGGTATTAAAACTACAGATAATGCACGTGGTACCCTTGAGGTTTGACATTTTGCCCGAAATACCCAGTTTTTTTATCCGGAAAAGTTTAAGAGGCCATAACTCGTGTTTACGAGTTCAGAAAGTGAATTTATTTTTTTCAAATTGATCATCTTTCCGAGAACTACGATTTGAAAAACAAAATTGTCGTATTTTGATTCCGTGGCTAGGAGTTTTTATATATCAAAGTTTTTTTGACCAAACAAACTTTGAGTGACCAAAATCTCTTGGTCATGAGTTCCAAACTCGACAATTTTTTTTCAAGTCGTAGTTCTCGGAAAGATGATTAATTTGAAAAAAAAAAAATCGTCACTTTCTGAGCTCGTGTTATTAAGGCCTCTTAAAGTTTTCCGAATCAAAAAATTGGGTATTTCAGGAAAAATGTCAAAGCTCAGGGGTACCGCGTGCATTTTCTGAAAAAACAATATATAATGAGGCAAAGGGAAGGGTATAATAAAGAAACTAGAAGAAAGACTACGGAAATTTGCACAGCCGAGTTTCTTCTTAGCTGTACTTATTCAAAGGCACACCTAAGGAGCCAAAGGGCGTTTTTATTAGTGCCTCAGTGAGTCATGTGCGGCCTTTTTTAGAAGAAGGTTTTAATATCAAACAAAATCATTTAGGGCTGATACGACAACTAAATTACTGAGAACTCAAATGTTCCTGCTAAAGACAAAAGTTATAAACCAATCTTAATTCTTACCTGGATCTATACCATCAGTGTTAGGAGCTTCTAACACAGGAGCTAAAATGGTGACATTCCGGATAGTCACATTCTTGCAGTCATATGGATGGAGCGTCCAGAATGGAGAATTCCGTAAAGTAATATTACTAATGATAATATCACTTGACCACATGATCTGTACGAGAGGACCTCTAGTGTGATTGAGAAGCTTTTGTCTATACTTCTTCCACCATGTTTGTCCCTGTCCATCGATTGTGCCGTTGTGCCCTACGAGCAGACATATAGTTAAACCATGAAACCATGATGGAAATAGTGGACCTGGTACTCCCTTTTTTGAGGATAGTGATTAGAATACAGTAACATCAATTTTGGAAAAAAAACATATGGATGCACGAAATTGATAATAGAAGACAGTGATCAATGATGCTGATGAGGTCGTTGTGAAAGTTAGTACTGAGTTTGGGGGTGCAAAATAAGAGCAAATGACTATAAATAATGGAAGACCTTTCAACTAGTTACACTATGTCGTTTTCAGGGTTGGGCAAAAAAGTATAATTTATGTTCATTGGAATAGTGTGCAGCTTTAAGTCAATGGTGAATCTGAATCCGCATGAGTAGAAAATAGCCCTGAGTTAATTAATTGTACTTCACCCATATAAACTTAGAATACAACTCGAACCAATCACATGCCAAATTTTCTATCTCTATATATCCCTCTCTCGTGCCATGTATAATTGTATACTCTATCTTACTTTCCTATCGCCTTTTTCTCACACCAATGATTCCTTCTCTACCCCTTTACTGAGCAGAAGGCTTAATTTTAAAAGTCGTGAGGTGTACTAAGGCGGCGAGCCGCAGGTACACTGGTTTTGCAAACAAATTTCTATTTTCGAAGTAAATTCGTAAAGGTGTAAAAAATAGAGAAAATAAAAGGCAAGGGAAGGACATAACAAAAGAACTAGAAGGAAAAAATATGCTAGTTGCACAGTAGTACGCCTCGCAAGCTGCGCCAAGGCGCACTTAAGGTGCATCAAGGCGTTTCGGCTAGTGCCTGACTGCCTCATTGAGCTGTTAAAAGAAACCCTTCTTAACAGCCATAAAAGAAACCGTGATTAGATTCCTTTCACTCATGGCATACAGGAAACGAACAATTGTTTTCTTCAATCTGAGTTAATGACTTAGCAACAATAATGCAGCTTAAACATAAAATATCCTTACCAGTTATAACAACATCTCTGAGATTCTGACCATGGATTAAACTACCATACCGAGCCCCAGGATGCTCTCTTCCATATCCGTATGATGGCAGGGGTGGCATTAATGTCCACTTCTTCTCATCCTGCACTCCATACCAGCAATTTAAAAGGTAAGCAATGTTGCAAGCCCAGTACAGTTCCTTCAGCATTCAAGTAATCAATTTCATCGTCATACTAGTTGACACTTAAATCGGCATTTACCTTTCCTCAAATTGCTCCTCCTCGATTAAGCAACTCACATCACTAAACTAATTCAGCTACTGAAACTACAAATCAATCTTCTAATTACGGCCGTCTAAAGAGGGAGAAAACAAACTTACCAAAGCCCTAATATGATGTGAATACTATTAACAATCATCATAAACCCATATCAATAATTAAACCCCATATTAAGCAACACCAACAACAACATTACCCTAGTGCATCAGTGGCTCCCGCAAATTGCAGGATACCGGGGGGGGGGGGGGGGGGGGGGGGGGGGGGAGAGCCTAGTAACACAAATAAATGAGATTGACAACAAGGATCACATACCAACTTATAAAAACAAGTGAAACCATACATAAGATCATACTTCTAATCATACGTACAAAACCTATAACTGAACATCAAAGTAAGCAATGCATATATAAGGATTGAAAAACTCACATCAACACCGAGAATAACAGCATCTTCAGCAAGGAACAAAGTAATATGACTAGTCAAATTAAAAGGGCAAGTAAGCCAAATCCCAGGTGGTACATTAAGCTGAGCACCACCCTTTTTAGCAAGCTTAGCAACAGCTGAAACAGCCCTCTCAAAAGCCACAGTATTATCAGTTACGCCATCCCCGACCGCCCCAAAATCCGTAATATTAAATGAATAAGGTCTTAACTTAGGAATGGGTCTCACAGGAGCCTTCTTAAACACCAAAAAACCATCAAGATTACTCCTTTGCCACATAAACACTGATCCAAAAGCAAGCATCCATAAAACTGAGAAAAGGGTTTTATGATTTGATAAAAAGGTGGCTACCCATCTCTTTAATTCACCTCTATGTTGATAATACATTGGAAAGTTTTGAATTTGGGAGAAAGATTGAATGTTTGTTAATGGGGTTTTGAGGAAGTTTGGGAATTAGAGGTAAAGGAGGATTTAGGTGAAGATGGGAGAGTTTGGTGAGGAGAGATGTCAGTGTCAGAATCAGGTGATCAAGGAAGGAAGAATTTAGGAAGAGTGATTTCAAAGGGAAGATGAGAAATCTATGTATAGTAGTTGCAGTTGTAGTTGTGTTAGTACTTGGTAATTGGTATTAGTGATGAAGTAGATCACTTGTTCGGTTTTCAATTTCAATTGGGTTTTCTAACGCGAGTATAAATTGTTGATCTCAGATGCCAAAACATGATTATTTATCATCACAAGATTGTGAAGTGAGACAAGTTTGTAAGTAGGAGGACAAGTGGAAGGGGTTATGAGACATCATAAAGTTGTGACCGTCACAAGCAAGACAGACTGATTTATAATTAGGTACTTTAAATGAATATATTCATTTTAATGATTAAAATTAGGGTTGTTATTGGAGTGGGTTAGATGGGTCTCGTATTCTCGTCTCACACCCGCCCCAGTTGAGGCGGTTGCGGGTAATAATTTGAGGGTGATGGGGCGGGGGTGGGTATCAAAAGTGTATCTGTTGCGGGTGTGAGTTTGAAAAGTTTTCCCCGCATGGGTCGTGGCGGCGGGTGTGAGTAGAGCTGGCAAGCAAGTCTGACTCAACCCGAACCCGAGCAAACCCGACCTGACAGAATCCGAGAATATTGCAACCCAAAACCGACCCGATCCGATGACCCGTAACCCGACATGACCAGATGATCAGTGACTCGAACCCGACCCAGACCCGAACCGATATTGACCCGACTCGATACTAACCCGGTTAAATTGATGACCCGATAATTATATTAAGCTTAATAATGATCAAAATGAAAGTGATTTTGTGTTTAGATTGATACTTGGTTTTAATGAAATAATTAAACCAAATAATGATTAAAAGCTAAATTTAATGGTATAAAATTGAAATAATGTAATAAAGTAACCAGAGCTGATCCGACTCGATATGACCCGACTCGACTTGATCAGACCTAAACTCGACACCGCTAGGATGCGGGTACGGGTTATTTTTCCTCCGCACCTACCCTGCCTCATTGACATCCCTAGTAATTTTACTAATCTCTAGACTTTTGCTTTTGAATTATGTACTCAGTACCGATCATTTGTTTACCTATTCCATTTATGGGTCTCTCGCTCATTTATTTACCTTTCCAATTTGAGAATAATTTTCATGAGTTATTTGATAATTAAGCATCATCTTGATCCACTTGTTATCCAACAATCATATCTACAAAAAAGTAAACAAATGACGGGGTGGAGGTTGTATCATTTTGACCTGTCTTACACGAGAATTTATGGATTGTTTATGGATTATTTGTTCTTAATTGAGACCGTCTTTAAGTTTAACATAAATTCTCCATATGTTATGACATTTAGTACTAACTATGATCACTATACTGCGAATCTAAAACTGTCTTAAATAAGAAATAAAATTTAAAAATTTATGGGTGAATGAATAAATTGAAACATGAAAGAGCGGAGGCTAGAGAAAGTAGATTTATATTACTCCCTTTGATGAAACAACCCGTCTTGCTTGTGACGGTCACAAGCTTGTGACGTCTCACAAGTCTCTCTCCACTTGCCTCACCCACTTGCAAGGTTGTCTCACGTCACAAATGAGAATTTGTGTTGACGAAATCACTCAATTAAGGTTGTCATTGCCAAAACATTGTGTCAGTCAGATTGACAGAATGTGATTTAATCCGATCTGATCTGATAAATTAAGAGTGGTTGGCCTGAGGGAATGTGATTTGATCCGATGATGTGGGAGTAGTTGTTACTTGTTCGTCCCCTGAGCTTGTCAATGTCCTCAAGGTTATGTAGATTTAAGAGTGGTTGGCTTGTTGGTGTCATACTTTGATAGATTTTGTTTCTAGACCATTTTGTGTTACATTCTTGCTCTCTTCCATTGTAATACATCGCCAGATCAACCAAAATATCAATCAATATTTCAGATCATTTAATTACAAAAGGTAACATGGTAATGTTTCTAAGCGCGGAATTAATTTCATTTTCATGATTTCAATTTTAGAAATCCAAATATTTGGATTCAATTCCAAATCAAATTTCAAAATTGTGTTTGAGAAACCCATGGAATTGGAATTGTGCGAGACGGATATGGGTCGAGGTCATCTGATGTTTTTTATTTGGAAAAAATAAATGTCACGAGAAATATTTGGAAAAAAAATATCATAAATGAAAATATTGCAATGAAATAAAAAAAAGAACGTAAATACTGATAGAATTGAAATGACTACTATAGGTTAGGTATTTGAGAGTCCCAAATTTTAACTAGTTTGGAATTGGTAAGAAATTGAGTCTAATTCTAATTTAAAATTCTAGAGGTTGTCAAACACTTGAAATGTATTAATTACGAAATTCAATTCCAATTCAAGATTCCCAAACATACAAAAGTTAATTGATTCGTATGACAATGAGACGGTTTGATGCATATGTCAAACATTAGCTTAGGTTTATAGATTTGATAGCAAATATTGATAACCTTAGATGGTGATGGTTTTTTTTTTTGGTTTGATTACTTTGGTAGTTGTATTGTTGATAAGTTGTCAAAAATCAACTCCAATAAGGATAGCTAAATGAGACATGACTTCAAAGCTATCTAAGAGCGGAATGATACAAAGCTTCTAACAATGAATATAATTCAAAGTACTTCATTAGCTTGTAAAGCTAGCGAAAGCCAGCCCGTTTTAGGGGGGAAAAAAACAACAAAAAAAAGTCGACAAAATTGAGGGCAAAAAATATGAATCGTTGGATCCCTCCGAACATTTGTTGACAAAGCTAATTAAACAATATTTAATTCATAAATAAATTTACGACACAACAACATAATATATATACCATCTATATCCGCTAATCCGCTATTGAGTTTCTCATAACAATAAATACTTTCTCCAAAATATCTAAACAAAGATGTTAATCTCAACATCAGAGAGATTTTGGGAGGGCAATTTTACAACAATCCAACCAATATATTTCCTATATTTTCTGCTATAACTTGCTAACTATGGCTGTAACAACATCAAAAATTAAAAGAACAAGTTCGATAGCTCCCTCAATTCTCGCGAAATTGCTCATAAGTTTAAGGTGGGATTTTGATCTCCTATTTTTAGTAAATAACCCTCTAATTGCTAGCAATCTAAGATTTTCGGAGTTAGAGAAGACGGAAAATTTCAGGACATATTTTTTACAAAATAACCCAAATACCAACTACCATAGCTAACTATACTAACAGAAATTCGAAATCTTCCAACCACCCAAAAAAAGAAAAAAAAAAGGTAAAAAAGAAAAAAAAAACCAAGAAAAATTTACAGGAGAAAA
>VHZZ01008365.1:39958-56078 GCA_009801015.1 Silene noctiflora
TATGTGAGCGCGAATAAGTTTTCAGGTGAAATTCCTGTGGATCATTTTGCAGGAGCTTCGTTGAGACGTGTTTGGTTGTCTGATAATGAGTTTACAGGGAATATACCCGAATCATTAGGGAAATTAGCTAGTTTAACAGCATTGCATTTGGAGAGGAACAAGTTTACCGGGTTAATTCCGGACATATCTCAGAAGTCTTTGACGGAGTTGGATATGTCCGGAAATCAACTGGTAGGGGAAATTCCTGTGAGTATGGAAAGATTTGGTGCTGATGCTTTTAAAGGAAATACAGAAATTTGTGGGAAAATAGTGGGAATTGATTGTAAGAAACTACAAAGTGTAAAAGGTGGTAACGTCGCGACTACTATTGGGGTAATGATTGGCATTGTGGTGATAATGGTCCTCTTGTTGCTCGTAACGACAATGATGAAGTCTAAGAACAAAGATGACGATTTTAGCGTGCATCGTAGAGAACAGGCCGTGGAAGATGTTGTGGAGGTTCGTGTTCAAGGGAACAACACAAAGGGCGGAGGTGGAGGTGGGAGTACAAGGAGTGTTGCTAGCCAAAATGGAGTTGGAGGTAGCTCAAAAAAGGCGGGAGATCATTCGTCACATAAGAAGGGAGGGAGTGAACATGGAAGTAAGAAAGGGTCTCAACACGGGAAAAATAGTAATACCGGGATTGGTGACCTAATTGTCATCAACGATGAGAAGGGTCCGTTTGGTTTGGCGGACTTGATGAAGGCGGCTGCTGAGGTGTTGGGCAATGGAGGGTTGGGTTCGGCCTACAAGGCCGTGATGGCTAATGGGGTGTCGGTGGTGGTGAAGAGGATTCGTGATATGAGTAAGTTGGATAAGGAAGAGTTTGATGTTGCCATTAGACATATTGGAAATCTTCGCCATAAGAATATACTGACTCCTCTAGCTTATCATTATCGGAAAGAGGAGAAGCTCGTGGTTTCGGAGTACATCTCTAAAGGCAGCTTGTTGTATGTCCTCCACGGTATGTCAATCCCTCTTGTTTCCTAATTCATGAATGTTATTTCTATTACTCCTATAGTCCTATGAACTTACCTTATTCTGGATTAGATATGATATGAAAAATACTTGCCCAGTGGGTCCAAAAATTAGGGAACTGGATCAAACAAGACGCGGTCCAGTTTCGACCCATTGTCATCCCTGCCCGTAGAGTTGTATAAGCAATAAAACTGTGATGTCCAAAATATCTACAGAAAATCCTGCTTCCTGGTTCAGAACCATAATTGATCATGGCTAGCTACGATCTAACCTAAACATTGAACTGATCTTTCAGGGGATCGGGGCATATGCCATGCTGAGCTAAATTGGCCAACGCGTCTCAAAATTATTAAAGGCATAGCAAGCGGGTTACAATACCTACAAACCGAGTTCCCTTCCTACGATCTTCCTCATGGAAACCTCAAATCCAGCAATGTACTTATCACTGATAACTACGAACCTCTACTCTCAGATTACGCCTTCATTAAAATGGTAAGCCTCAACCAAGCAGCACAAGGGATGTTTGCTTATAAAGCACCTGAAGCATTAGAAAACCAGCCAATCACTCCCAAAGCCGATGTGTACTGTCTTGGGATTATCATTCTCGAAATTCTAACAGGAAAATTCCCATCTCAGTATCTCAATGCTGGTAAAGGTGGGACCGATGTCATTCAATGGGTTCGATCAGCCATTGAAGAGAAGAAAGAGGGAGAATTTTTGGATCCAGAGATAGTTTCGTCTTACGAGGATTCTTTACCATCTATGATTGAGCTTCTTCATGTCGGGGCTGCTTGTACTGAGAGTGATCTTGATAAGCGGCCAAGCATGGACGATGCAATTACAAGGATAGAGAAAATTCAGGCATAGAAGGTGACAAATTGATGCAAGAAGGGTGGGTTTTTGTCAGCAACTTGAGATCTGTAGAGGAAACTAGCATTCTTGATAGTGAACAAACTCAGGTTTCCGAGCGTTTTTCAAAGTTGTCAAGATTGATTCAAACAATGATTCTAAGAGAGATTGTGCTTTGATTTCCAGTGCTAAATGATGCAGTTGAGAGCTGACATAGAGAGCATTAATTACATGACCAAATTTTCATTCTTTTGCTTGTTATTCTCTAAATTAGAGAAAGTTGAAACACAAAGGGAAAGGGGGTTTTCAAAGATGTTTCGTTTGCATTTTTTAGGAAAACTATAGTTCATTTTCAATTCAGCTACTTTTCCGCATTGCTTAGTTTATTTTCAATTTAGTCACTCACAGGTTCATTCTTTTAACGCGTATTTTTGTAGGGAAACTTTTTTTTTTTTTTTTTTTTTTTTTTATGTATAAAGTTCAATAATCAACAGCTAGACTTCAACATAAAACCAGTTTGAGGATTTATCTAATAATTATTGTAATAATTAAGGTATTTTCTTATTATCAAGCGAACTAAAGTTCCTAAAAAGAAGTCCAGAATACGCATCTGAATGTTGAATGGTTCATAACTGTTCAGGCAACACCCAAAATTCTTCAAGAGGAGATTCTTTAGGGTTCATAATTTGAGTCCTTTTAATAGTCCTTGCATTGAGCCACCCAATCCTGCGCCTACACTTTCTGCCAGATATTGAGCCTGCACAACAACAGCATTTTCTATGGTCAGAAATGCGTGATTTGAAAAAAAAAAAAAAAAAAAAGATTATTACAGTATCTCAATGGCTCCAGCTGTCCCGGACGGTGGCGTAAAGCGAGTCAAATGAACGAAGGAATTCTTAGAGCTCAATTAAAAACACATCGAAGCTGATTTTGGAAGACAAAATCAAAATTGCTTCGACAAATGTATTGATACTCGATTACTTCATGATAGAAAAAAGTCAAAAACATGAGAGTGTAGTGAGCCATTTTGCTTTATTTCATCACATTTGGAAGTCAGAAGCATTGTGTCTTTACTAAATTGGAAATGGAAACAGTTAAAAAAACAATGAAAGAGCAAAAAGATAACAAACCTCTTGAAAAGACTTCTTTAAATCAAAAGCATCTCTAATTCGTGAATTCAAGAATGCCCATGTGTCACGGAAATCTGTAGTACATTGCAGGACTAATATCAGATGAAGCTAAAAACGAGTCAACTTTTTTTTTTTTTATCATCCAGACAGAATATAATCCACACAAGTCCACAGTATACAGTCATTGCACGTAAATTGAACTTGCAGAAGGAAAACAATATGTTAGCGAAGCATTTCCTTGGGAACCCTATCAAACCTAGTGGTAACTGGTAACTAGGCAGATTACATTCCATCTTTTCGTAACCATCGAATGATGTAGTAGTATTAGTGGTAGTTAATAGTAAGTACCCCATAAAAGATATTTCCATAACACCTCCACATCAGAAAAAACTTCAAAGCCATTTCACCTTCTGTGTCATTCTTTGTACGAAATAGCCTGATCTTATATTCTTATCCCTACTTCAAGCTAAGGACGACAAACATCCTTCCATTTATTCCGATGAAAGCCCTTCAGAGAGTCTCTTGTAGCTAACAAGAAATCTCTTTTGGTTAGCAGAGCAGGAATAGCAAACAAAGTAAAGTCATATAAAAAATAGAAGTTAGGTACTTTTCTACAAAGTTAGCCTACCACTTTTAGACAAAAGCCTGGATTTCAATCCCAAGCCTCTTCTCAAACCTCTAGAAAACTGAATCCCCCCACAGTTTTACTGCCAATCGGAAGCTCCAAGTAGGTTGAAAGAAAATACTTCAACCATCCAAAATAAATCAGCCAGAATATACACATTTGGAACACTGTTTAGCGGTATTCCCACGCTACTTCCAAGTTTCAACCTGACAGCTTTTAAAATCTAAAAGGTATGCCTCAAAATCTCAAATAAAGTAAGCTAATCTCATCAGGTTTCAGTAAAATCAAAGTCATCGTCAGCACACAATCAAAGAGACATAAAAAGGTGTACAGACCACCCTCTATCAGTAGAAAATCCTTGAGTAGACCTGAATCAATGGCTTTCTGAATAATCTACTACAGGCCTCCGTTAAAGAGGGTCAACCAGGGTAGTGGTAACCTCTAAAGCTTGAAAAGAAGCCACCAGATTCCCCAATTGTATAGCACTGGAAGCTAATGGTCCAGATACGAAAAGTACATGCAGTTACTCCACTTGAGAGATCTTCAGAATAGTTGCCATACAAAAATCCCAAGAAACGTGACCACATGTCACCCAAAATTTGTTGATAAAAAACTACAGAAAACTCCAACCAGTTTTCCAACTACTGCCACAGAAGGAATTTTAGAGAGGATCTACTCCAAGTTGGGACATTATAATTTATAAGTGACAAGAGGGTTTGAAGATAAAAAGGAAACGGAGAGCATCAATACAGAAAATGTCCTTCATTAGAGGGAGACACTGTGGTCAGTGTACCTAGTACTGCAAGACGAAAAATATCTCCACTATCGGCAACATGGTAGGTGGACAGGAATGTGTGAAAATAAGGTAGTAGGCAAGGAACAAAAAGACGAAAAACTGAACAAACAGGAACATAAATCAGTGCCTGGGAAAAAAAACATGATATTTACAAGTAGGCATCTTGATGCACTAAAATCAAAATTTCCCAAAATGTTCCACTGTCATTCAAAGTTCCATATAAGATTTACAAACAGAATAAACATCTTTTGGAACAGTCAAATCTATAGATACATAACATGAGTTCAACAAACCTGGAGATTTATCGGTCAGCATATAAACCTCAGTAGTGGAATATATTCCACCAAGCACTGTTCGCTTCACATACCAATCAAGATCAGAAGATTCATCGCCTGCAGCGTGCCAGATCTCATCCACGAGCGCAGCACGCTGTTTAAAACTTGTTGACACATTTGCTGGCATTGCCTGTCAGCCAAGATTTTATATCAAATTCAGAGAATTAACGTAAATGACTAAATGTAAATGTAGTCACATTCACCAACTGACGACATCTAAAAGACATAGACCTGGTACTGCTCTTGGACAACATGAGTGAGTTATGTGTTAGGAAAATCGCAAGACAATGATACCCTTATTCCTCCATTGTTGATCACTCTTTGTGGGCCGTGGCTGAGCAAATTGAATTCTGCCAAGAAAATTGGGTGTATCTTTGGTGCTGATGTCAAAGAGTACTGGGCTAGGCATGCTCTAGATTAAATTTGTGGGAGGGGGGATGTTTCTATTGCTTCTTCACAGAATGAAGCCGGAGCTGCTTTAAGAGTAGACATCTTCTATCTCAAATAATATATCATCTTCAGTACCATCTTATTCTTTTTGTAACACATCACTTTGAAAAAAGAAAAAAGAAATCTAGTAGTTCAATTGGTGATGTGATGGAAGGATAAGATGATGGGAATTTAAATGGGATAGAAGACCATCACTCGTGATTTAAGGGTACCCCAAGTTTCCAACATCCACTATTCCACAATATTGAACTTCTTAGTAATTGTTTGCAACTGAGGATCCTTTGTCCGGTTGTGCTCTATTTCTTCTTCATTGTTTTTACAATATTCCTATTTCTATCGGTATCTGATAACATCTCACATATGAACGTAAGATATATCATCAGCTACACTACTATATTAGAACAGTGCCGGCCACCATAAATTTAAAATGTAAAATTAGAACTTGAGGGGAGGAAGCATGATGCCATGTCAAATTGCTAGAACCAGATATGGATTTAATCAATGCTCATATCTAGACGCATCCTGATTGGAAATCTATTATCCTTGGAAGATAGAAGTAGAACAACAAACGAGAATATATTACATATACCTACGATCGAACATCTGACTAACAAATTCGTTAAGTAACTATTTTCCAGGCAGTTAACTTCCACAACCCATAATAAACTAAAATTTACTGCAACTGAAACACATCACCAATAAGACTCTCAGCTAGCAGTTACACCTTTTGCCACAAGGCAATAAATGGGAGATATTTCGACAGGTTTGATGTCTTTGAAGCATCCCAGTCTATCCAAGATTAAGGGTTTTGACCATATCCTAACTTTCAAGATTCCGGCGTTTCTACATATTCAAATCACACCACCAACCCCTTTAAAATCAATACCCTAATTTTGATAGACTTGATACCCAAAAAGCAGACAAAGAAACTAACAGCACATAAAAATGAGTAGGATAATTTCAATTCATGCGGCAGCAGCATCACAATCATAACAGAGGTTGGATCTTGCATAGTAAGCAATGGAGTTGTGTGGAGGTCTGATTCAGGCTCGTAGTTGCAATTCATATTTAAAGAACTTCACAGAAATCAATGTTCTCAGCAAAAATGAGTGGTAATCAATATGTTATATTTGCCATGTCAAAACAATGATAATTCAGGAAATTACCTGAATGCTAAGAGCCTGGGGCCACTTTGTTATATAAGGAGCCTGCATCTCTAGCCGATTCTTTAGAAGTTTGGCAATGCGCTCACTTGGAATCAGATTTTTCAGATCATCATTGGACTCGACTATATCGACAAGTCTTTCTAGACACTCATCCATGAAATACTGGAACGGCAGAGGCGGTAAATTATTATTGAAGGACATGGATAAGCACGAAGAAGTAGTCAAGAAAATTGACATCTCAAGTTAAGAAGAAACAATGTCTAATGGAAAACAAAAGTCCTCAATTTTAGTCCTGTGCGAGTACTTTTTAAGATATATAACAACCCGTTGACGAGAAAAAGTAACAATAAATCTGAAGAACATTGATAAATTTAATGCCAAAGATCAAATTGAACACAAAAAAAAAGGATTTCGGGGATGTACCCAACATGACAAAAAGAAGCAATGACATGAAAATGGAATAGTTGTAAAGTACTTGGTGATGTAAAACATAGAACTAAGCAAGTGCGTAAATAGCAATACTAGACCATCGCCTTTGTGAGATTAAACCTACATATATTAAGGCATCCACACAACCGTATTGTCAAAGAGACCTCAACCTAGGTGACAAACAGGGCGATTGTGAGACAAGCAACCCAGGAAGATTGTCCATTCACTAGTCTTCTCTCATTTGCTTAAGTTTATCTATCATCACGATTGTAAAGTTGGTGATCTATGCAAACAATATTTACCATTACATGAGAGAGATGAACTTAAATCTACACCAACTATACAGCGTGTCACTTCCCAATCACTAAATATACTTCCTTAAGAGGGGATACGGTGAGGAAAGAGAGGAATGCAAAGCTATACAACTTGTCACTTTCCAACCACTAACCACCATCTCCTCCCCTTGCTTCTCATTTTATGCTCTTACTCCCCTAATAACTACACACATCCCAAGAGACCCCTAAGACACAATGTCACCCTCTAACAACCTCACGAATAGTTCACGTTTCCTTTTTTAAACATGTTTGTTTGGCAGAGAGTGAGACTTGGACTTCCTACCCCACATGCATATAATTGCATAAAAAAAAACTGGCCAAAAGCAAACGTAAACTATATGGGGAGACAGAGGGAGTACTTTTTTTTTTTTTTCAACCAAGTGTATCTTATATAAGAAGTTGATGTGTGTATATTAGACAGTTTGTGACATACCACTTATACAAGCGCTTCAAAATTCAAAAAAGGGCGTTGCCAATAGAATCACAAAAGCAAACAACTATACACATTCATAACAATCAGCATCAGACATTTTGATGAGAAGTGATACCTCAACAAGTGCAGCTTCTTTCCTAGGAAAAGCTCCCACGATAGAAGGAGAGATTCCAACTTCCCTTGCACCTGCCATCATCGCTGCCTCGCCCCATCCTAGCCTATTCTGTCACATGAACAGCCACGAATGCACACACATCAAATATCTTGCCCGGTAAAGTAACTATACAGCGTTATTATAACGTAGGTTCAAAATCCGACAATCACTCTATAAATTCACTAATAGCTTCCTACCTAGCCATTCCTCATCTTCCACAAGAATACTCGTATAAGATAACTACACTTTCCGGAGCATTTGACAATTCAACACAAACAAGGCCTCACAATACAACAGATTTTCTATAAGTAACATCAATTGAAAAAAAATCATTATTAGAAACACCTACCGTAATTAATCAATTTCCGACATGTATGATATTACGATTGAATATATATAACAGCATGAGATTACCGTAACAATTAGACGAACAAAATCGTTCAAAATTCAAATAAACTGAAGCTCGAAATCAAGATACCACAAAATTACACAACTATATAAAAATACATTACTATAATTACTCCTAAATAAGATAATTAAAATTGAAAAAGGTAAAGAAAGAGATATGAGGTGCGAACCACGTGACGAAGAGAAGCGTGGAGAACACGTGACTGTTCTTCCTGATACTCAGTCACATGACGTTTCCGAGGACTTTCCTTCTCCGACGTCGTTTTAGTCGATTCAGCGAATTGCGATTGATCAGGAATGTTAGGATTAGGGTTAAGGTTAGGGTTAGGGTTTTGCGGAGAAGAGGAACAAAATCGAAATGATGATGCTAATGATGATGAACAGGATGATGAGGAGGAGATGATGGAAGGACGATTAATGATGGTGGTTGATCGGAGTGGTTGTTGAAGAAGGCGTTTAACGGCGGCACGATACATGGTTGCGCGGCGGAGGAGTGGTGGCGACGGCGGCGGTGGGGGGAGAAGTGGGAGTGATAACTAACTAACTAACTAGTCGTACAACAAAATGTCATGACGTTTGTTTTCAAGGTTCTTATGGGTGGTTGTCGCTGAGCTGAGTGACACTCGTTAATAAACTAATCGAAAGGATTTAACGAATGACACGTATAACCTATGGACTTTAGATCGTATTTGAGGTGATCATGAGCCGAGTCGGATTTGAAAGATATAGCCTAGATATATAGGCTGGGTTGGATATCGGGTATAGGTCTCTTTCAGGCTGAAGCGGGGGTTTTTGACGTTGTCATTATCATCATTTAATTGAGTCGCATTTGGGTTAAAGTGTTTGTAAGTTTGTGACTGTTTTACGTGTGTCACGAACACGAATCCAAAACGATACGAGATGTAATTGAGTTGAGTTTGGTTAAAAGGTTCGTGACTCATTTACATGTGACACGAACACGTATCCAACCTAACACAAGATTTAGTTGGATTGAATTTAAGTTAAAGTATTCTAAGTCATTTACATGTGACACGTCGACAAATCCACACTTGAGCTGTTTGTCAGATCTAATTTAGATCTAAAGTTATCGTAACAAAACCGTCAAAAGTTATCGTAACACAACCGTCAAAAACAGGACACAAACTAATTCATGCGACCGTCAACTAATCCACAGAATAACAGTGAAGAACTGGATAATCCTCCCACCTCTTTAATCCTTAAAATTACAAGGTACAAACTTGTTCAATTTGCCAATCCATTTGATCTTAATCTCATCTTGCTTATGCTCTTAATTTATTTACTTTTGTTCAATATTAGAGTATTCTCTCTGCTTTATTTTTATTGCTTCACTTCTGATCATTAATCAGCCCTCTGTCTCGATCATTTGTTTACCTTTGGTTAAAATTCTCGATATAAAATGTAAATGATTGGGACGGATGGAGTATATTTTAGTTTCATGGATACCCATGTCAACAGTCTGATTTTTAATTCCATTTTTGAAGTAGAGTGTAGAACTAGGAACTATAAGTTGAATTACTACATTTTTACCAGGATTTGTGGGAATTTGTATTTGTTATAGTCAATAATCTTGAAGAATTTGGGGTTGGAAGATTGCAATGTTAGGGGGTCATGATCCTGCAATTTACGGGGAATCGATGAATTACTTGTTAGTTTTCCTTGCAGCTGTAGTAAGGGAAGTAAATTCATGTATTTTGGTCATTTTAATACAATGACTACGACATACGTAGGAATATGGAGTTTTCAGTTTGCTTAAATCCTACTGAAAGGCGAGACGTGAGGTTTAACTGTCTAGGTGCGGCCAGTTAGGGCCACGTAGAATGTTTAATTAGTGTCATTAGTGATATCAGCAACTATGCAGATGCATTGTATAAGTATGTGTGCGCATTCGCAATACCAGATCGTGTTGAGTTATCAAGGTTTTGAAATTTAGTACAACCACATTTTGAGGCAGTATTAGTTCAGTGCATTTATGGCACTTTGACTGAAGTTACATTGTGACAGATGGATTCAAGATTGAGTCTCAGACTGAGATTTAATACCATATGTGGATGTTGATTGCCCAACATTCAATAAAATATGGTCTGGAAGTTTTAGAGGCCTTGAAAGTTGGAAATCTTGAAACCTTTGTAGGGTGGAACCAAATGTTAGCACTTTGGGTTCGTCTAATTTACGACTCACTATTCTTTCGTTTCTCAGTTAGCAAATTGAGATTATAATTAGGTATGGATGTGTGAGTTGGTTTTCTCAGTTTCACTTTATGAGCATTAAACTGCTTATTCTGTGGCTGCAATACCCACATACTTAGCTGTGCTAAATGCAGCTGGGTCTCTTTTTATTTATTTATTTAATCCAACCGTTAATACGGTTCTTTTTTTAATGTATTTTTGTTTATTTTCCTAGGGAGTTTAAAATACAGCGTAAATTCATCATCCAGTGTCTTTAAATGTTGGTTGGGTCATCATTGTCGTTTCAAAGTATAATACACTCAAGGAGATATAGACACAATATTTGTAAAGAGCTACTGTCGGTGAAATCCAAAAGCAGGACAAGGTTTGGGATCACAAGATGTAAGATACTTGGTTCAGTGAACAGACAGGCTGATAAGATGAGGCTCTTTGTACTGTCAGACTTGCATACTGATTATGCGGAGAATATGACGTGGGTGAATTGCATATCTACCAGTAGCCACCAGGAGGATGTTCTGCTTGTTGCAGGAGATGTAGCTGAGACGTATGATAACTTTTTATCGACCATGTCTTTGTTAAGGAAGAGATTCAAGCATGTGTTCTATGTTCCTGGAAACCATGATCTTTGGTGCCGCACGGGCGAAAATTTTGTAAGAATTCATTTCTTATCAATTTCTCTTTTCCTTTTTTTGCTGGTTATTTCCTTAAATTCCTTTCCCTTCATTAATCATACGAAGTGATGTGTTTGCTGTGGTTTGAGATGGATCCAACTTACTGATTATTATGTTATGTATTTATCGTTTGGTACTTCAGCTATCAATGCTCTTGGGCCTCCCTTTCACTGTACAACCAAGTGTTCCTTGTACATATATACTTTCATCTATGTAATTGAATGGTCTATGAAACATCCTAATTAGTTGAACGTTGATTCAGAAATCCTTGAACTTCATTGATAACTTTGAACTTGTGAAAATTTTAATAGTGTCCGCTTTTGTTAAAATTCAAGCGAGAAGAAGAAGTACTATGGTAATAATGGTGAATTTGCTGGTACGATCATGTATTGTAACATAGAAACATTTCTTCTAAATCTGGTCAAAGTTTCATAGGCCAGCTAGTACAGGAGATAATGGTAAGGGACATGTACTTTGCCTATGAAACCCTGTTTTATAGAAGTATATGAATGTGAATTTCATGGCATTGAAAAAACTAAAAGTGAGATTAGTGTGCCGTTTTCCTGTTTAACAGTGGACTTGTTGCAGGAGGGTAATGCTTTGTTGGGTTTGTTTCGTTAGCTATTTAAACCTACCAACACTTTGCTCTTTTAAATTATTTTGAAATGAACTGAAATCTCTTATTCCACCACCACAAAGCCATAGAACTGTTCTTTGCTCATGCGCATGTGTGCTTTAGTTACATGCATGATATTAAATCTGGGCCTCGAGACCATATTGTCCCTACTTTGAACTGTGCCATAGGTTACAAACTTACAATCACCGTAGTCCTAGGTGGTATAAATTACTATTAGGTTTTAAGGACAGAATTCGGTATCACAACTAAAACCGGTATTTAATACCATGGTTACAGACTTAACAGTACCTGGTGAATAATGCTTTGATTAATCGTGCATCTATAGTAGGCACGTTTGGATTCTTGTTTGCCTCATGCATTCTGTCCTGTTTCTGTACTGATTTATGCTTTTTTTATTCAAAGCATTTTCTTTCAGACATAATATGACAAGGAGTATTGCTATATTTGCTTTCATAACTATGCAAGGTGTTTTGGGGTTAGGTATTTGCATATTCATGCTCCTTGTGATGCATTGGTGATGATGATGCGGTCTACATAGCTTTTATCGTGATTATGGAATGCAGTCTTGAACGTATTTTTTCTTATTAGTATTTGCTGTAATTATATGTTCAGCTTGATTCACTTGAAAAGCTCAATGCACTGCTTGATGCATGCGATGAACTTGGCGTGGATTCAAAACCAAAGATCATAGGCGATTTAGGTATCATACCCCTCTTCTCATGGTATCACGGGGTAAGAATATTTTCCGGTCTTTATAGTTAATACTTAATAGGTTGGTTCTGGATTCTGTCTAGTAACAGAAAATTATTCTGTACGGCTGTGCTTTTTACTGAAATACTTATGGCCACTATTTCCATAGAGCTTTGATACAGAGCAGGACATAACTGGACCAAGGATTCCTTCTCTGGAGATGGTACATCTTTATTTACCCATTTAGCATACAGTGAATGTCTTGAACTATACCTGCTTGTAATAATCTAATATGCTATTAATTGTTACTGCCTCAATAACTGAATAAAGCCACACGAAACTGACTCAAAGACAAACTTACCGGACTCATTCTAGACAGGTTTGAGTGTTTGACAAACAAAATTAAGACCAAACTGGACAGAAAATACCTAGCCTAATATCTAAATTACAACCAGTGGCTGACACGTCCACAGCTATCTCCTCCGCCCCACTCAAAAGAGAGGAGGAAGACTAACCTCAATCCGTTAAGCTCAAGCTTCCTTCTTGCGTGCGTGCTCCTCCAGACGCCCCAAGTAGGATTCAAACCTATGGTCAATCAGTTAGAAGCTGATCGCTCCTGACAATGTCATTTTTCTGTGTGGACTCACCCAAGAAGAACTTCTATTGATTATCAACCCATTTTCCTGACAGACGATGGCTGCTGCTTCATCCTAGAGAAAAAAGTCATAGATATACTGGTCACTAGAAGGAAAAACCACCATAAAAAGATCGTCGTGTATCATAATATCACGTGTTACATTCTCTGTTCAAAAGTTTGGATGGCAGCAATTGTCACTTGCGAATTCTTGTATAGTGCCGTAGTTTTACCATGTGAAACTTATTCCATTGAGCCAAACTACCTCTGTTATACCATATGTTTGTGTCAACAAATACGACCTTAATACCTTATGACCAAGCCTTAGTCCCAGAAAGGTTTATATTAGTTTACCGAGTAGTCAACTTTTCACATATATTATGGACATCAGGAGTGTGAACAACATTTAAATTGTGCATTTACTGCTACAAATTAGTTTATCTTCATCTATGGTCGCCTTTTCTGTCCCTCAGACAAAAACCTGACACATAAAGCTCACCTAAAATGTTGTTTCATTTGAGGAATGAGGATGTATATTGTGTCTTCTATTGATCAGATTGTAGTCATAGATCGAACTGAGGGGTGACAGAAGTCTGACGATGCTCTTTTCATACTCGAACAACTTTTTAAGGTGTGCAAAGATTTCCATGTGTGCAAGTGGCCTGCTGAGCTCAGTGAGAGGGATGATTCTCTGGCTCGTTTTTTTGACGCTATGAATGAGAAACATGCCCATAGTATTGAAGAAATCCAGCAAAAATGTAAAAATATTATTACATTTTCCCATTTTTTACCTAGGTTAGTTCAAACTGTATTCTAATGTTATCAAGGAATGCATGTCTTTTAATATTGTGAATAATAATCTTTCTGAGGTCATGTCTGTACTTAAAAACTAATTCCAGTGACACAATGTTTTGTTCGTAATATCCTTGTTCCATCATATTATCATAAATTTAATATTGTGGATAGTGGACATTTGAGCTGAAGTGACGGGTAATTGAGAATTTAGTTAAATGCTTAACTGTTGCAGGCTAGATCTATGCCCAGAGAAAAGGATGCTTTTCTATCCAAACCTTCCTAAAATTATTGGATCCAACTATCTTGAGACTCGGATAAGGTTGATACATGGGGCCAAAGGGAGGGAAACCGCATGCCATGTGTTTGGCCACACCCATTTCGGCTGGGATGCTTCTCTTGATGGTATCAGGTATGGTTTCACCTCTTACAATCCTGGCACTTACATCTTTGCTCTAAACTACCATACCTTTTATGAGGAATCTTTGTTTTTTTGAAATCTTTCTGGGGAACCTTTTTAATTAGCCTGTAGCATGAGATCTGTAGATGAATAATAAACTCAAATAAAAGAGATATTTTGCTTCACATAATGTCTAGCCTAAGAACTTCTATGTATGGTTGAAAAGAAACTATGGATGGTGTTCTTCTATGCCATTATAGGTGGTATTTGGGACTCGGAAAAATTATCATTCGAACACCATGTGACCATACTGTCCAGACCACCTCCGGGTTGAGAGGATTGGGATGATTAATTGAACTCCAAAGGAGTCTTGGAGTCATACTTCAAGAATGCGTTGGCATGGTTGAGAAAAAAGGCAAGCACCCTTGCGAGAGATTTACGACCTTGCTAGAGAACATACTACCGGTGTTTGTGAAGTGAATGGGATAACTTATTGAATGATAGCCTAGGGTAGCTTTAACGCAAGGATTTCATGGGCTGCCTTTTCCTTTTTTGTTTGCATGTTCATCTTGTTTTAGAGCTTAGAATGAGGATGGTGAAATCATCACCCAGGTATAAACGATTCCCAAGGGCATGATCAGGTAGCCATAGGTATAAGGATTATCATGGCTTGATTTCAACAACAATAGTGGTGGTACGAGATTGTTGTAACTATGTGGTTGGTTCCAGTTGCTTTAGTATCTATGATCACTGATTTCATCTGTTTTGTTGATTTTTCTCGTGCTTCTTTGGACATTGGAACTGTAGTGCTTTTAGTGGTGCTTCTTTGCACCCCTTTGGGCTTTTGGCCTAAATAATACTCATACCACTCAGTTTTTTTTTCTTGTATTGCAATTTCTATAGAAAAAATAATTAGCCATGCGATGCCATGTATTTCGAAACACCAAAATCACTTTATGAATCTGTGGTCACTATTTCTACTCCAGCTTAAATTTTTTTCCCGAGTTACCAACATATCCATTATGCAGGTACGTGCAGGCACCGTTGGCGTACCCAAGAGAACGTAAAAGAAGGATGAACGGGGGAGAAGATTGGTTGCCATTCTGCTTACATTCTGAAGGAAAATTTTCTGACAGGCAGCATTTTTACTGGTCAGACTACTATTCAGTCAATGCCAGAGAGCCAGATAATCTGCAACCTGCACCTTGGGTTGCAAAGTTTTACAAAAGACGGGTGCAGTAGCTTATTGCTCGTTAAAGCAAGTTTTATTAAGGTGGGAAGCAACCGATGTACAACAGCAAGGAGTAGCTTAACTTGTACCATGTCGATAATCGTTATTCAATGTATTTGTTCAAATTCCAACCAGGATAAGAATGGCTACACTTTTGAGGTGAAACAATGTATATTTTCATTACCATGCAGATGGTAGGATTTCACATTTTTACCAGTAGTACGTCCGAATGTAAAATTGAAAATAGACTGGTTTTGGGGCTAGCTGGCTTCTTGTGACTTGCCTGTGAGATGAAGTTCATTGATATTAGTTGATTAGGTTTTAAATCATTTTGTTGAAGTGTAATGGAAGATGGCTGTTGTAATATTACTTGGTTTATCTAATCCGGTTAATAATTCAAGGGTTGTATTAGCCGGGCCAACCGACCAATTTGTAGATGACGTTTTAGTAATTGTAGACGGCGTTTTTATTCCGAATTACCGTTCTACCCTTGCACATTTAACTCAGTCATTCTCTCTACTATTTTCCTCTCAAACTCTCCTAAATTCAAATTAAAAAAAAAAAAAAAAAGAAGAAGAAGAAGAAGAAGAACAACAACAATTACTTGCGATCTTTACATGGCGAAACCCAATTCACCCGATTCTCCGGTACGTTAATTAATTAATCGCATTGTGAAACAACGAAAAAGTTAGAATTTTTTCATTTTTGTGTTGCTTTTATTTAGTTACATT
>VHZZ01008371.1:8194-23006 GCA_009801015.1 Silene noctiflora
GCAAGATGGTGATAAGTCTCCAACCCATTTGTTATTAATGGTTCCAATATTTGTAATTCTCGGTGGATTTAGACCACGACATTGATGTGATTAATAATCCAACATTCCTTTACTAGAAAACCACATAAATGTCGCAAATTTCTTATTCCCTTTCGCATAATACCATGGTCCACATTATAACTTTTGCAACCCCATTTTGGAAAACGTATGATGATGATAGCCACTTACTTTGTCCTACAATTAAGTGGTGTACAAGTGATTTAACCAAGATTGGGGACGAAATATGTCAAAGTTCACTTTCTTAATTTGTCACTTCTCTTCTTCTTTACTTAATTCGTCTTAGTGGTTTAGAGCTTCTTTTTTCCACTCTTAGGTAATCCAAACAGAACATGTATCCTTATATCACTCAATTTTTTGATTAATTAGAAGAGTCTAAATCTCAATCACAATTACAATTGTATGTGTCTTGTGCACCAAATAACACACTAACCCGATGTATATATCTACAATTGGCTCAAAGTCTATCCATTCTCTAAATCCTTTTATACCTAAACTAAAACTTATTGATTTAATATTTATTAAGGTATTTTTTTTTTATCCTTATTTCATGAGGATTTGAGGATAATCTAACCTAAGCTTAACTTCTCATATTAATTCATCCTACTGTTTAATTGAGAAAAATCTCATCTTTAACGTCATTTAACTTATAATAGACTAACCCTAATTTTAACCCTGAAATTCCCAGTCTCTAAAGACGTGAACTTTATGAATCCCTTCTTCTTTCTAATTTTTCTTCTTCTTCATTCTAATCTCCTAACTTTTTCCTAATCACTCAAATTAAAACTTCTTCACTAACTCCACCATTTTTCAAGCTCAACCTTCATTATCATCAACCTCCATTAAAATGACAACCCAACCTCAACCCCATCACTTTCTCTCTCTCCTATCTTCTCCCCCTCCTCCTCCTCTCTCTGTCTCTCTTCCATAACTCAATGAGTCAACTCGGTTCCCTCTGTGTCAACTCAGTCGACGGCGTCCTCCAGCTCGACGGTTGCTTCCTCAAGTATGACAACGCGACGTTCCTCGGCGTAGAAGACAAGACGTTGTTGCTGAACCGGTGCGATGAGAGTGACTCGGGCGATTTGGTGAGTCGGAGAGATCAGGTGTTGGGTTATTTGGCGATTTTGAATGAGTCGTATTACCGAGTTGGTGAGTCGGGAGGTGTGAGAGGAGTAGGGCAATGTGTTGGGGATTTGAGTGTGGGAGAATGTCAGGATTGTTTGGTTTCTGTGATGCAATGATTTAAAGCGGATTGTTGATTAAACGATGCGATACATAATAAAAATAAATGCGATTGATGAACTACAAACGTCTGATCCATCTTTTCAAATCTTTTGTTTTGGGAAAATCTCTTCTTTATTCTCTCAAATTTACATTCATTCTTCTATTTATTACATATTGCATTTCATCTATTATGATTTTTGTGTGTGTAAATTTAGTGTTTTATTTGTGCAATCATTGTGTTTAAATCTAGCGATGAAGATCAGGTCGTCATTCGATGGTGACGGAGGCACTATTGGGTGGAGTGGTGAAGATCAGGTCGTGGGAAGTGGTGGTGTTAAATTTGGCGAGGTAGGGTCAGAGAGGAGGCAAAATCAACAAGTTTTCAAGGCTGATTTGAGGTTGCCTCGAGTTGGGTTGAATGTTGATACAAGCGGGTATTGTGGCTGTTTATGGTTGGTTGTAGGAGTGACTTATGGGTGCTGGTTTTAGGCGGAAACAAGTGCTATATCGAGGTGGCTGTCAGGGTTATTGTGGGGTTGTGATGAGGTGGATGCGGAGGCTATTTTCAGGCTCATTTATGTGCAGTTTAGGACTGATATGTGGCGTGAAAGTTGGGTGTCGAGGGACTGCTGATATGGAGTGGATATAGCCATATAGGCTGGTTTGAGAGGGTGTTGAGGCAGTTGAGCGGTGATTTTTGTTCCTGGGCGAAACCAGTCATGAAAGTGGAATTATGGTAGGAATTGGGGCGGAATTATGGCAGGAATTGATGGGGATGAAGGGAGGGAAGGGAAGGGAAGGGAAGGGGTTAAGGTTATTATTGTTTTAATTGTTGGGTTAAGGATTTTGTTGTTTTTATTGTTTTTACCTTTTTTTTTTTTTGTATAGTGTGACCTGACAAACAAGTAGTCGGTTACTGGTGCACTAAGAGATAAATGACGTCAAAGATGAAATTTTTCTTAGTTAAACACTAGGATGGATTAATATGAGAAGATAAGGTTTAGGTTGGATTATTCTCATGAAATACCTTTTTTTAATGTTAATAAGTATAGAACTGCGAACAAAATAAAAATACAACTCATTTCACATACGGACAGGGGTGTGCGATGGGTCGGGCTAGGCTGAGTTGAGTGTCAACAGCCAGACACGTCACTAAATGAGGATCGGGCTGCATTAGGCCAGTGCTAGGTCAGTCTTGTCTAGCACTAGGCCGGCCCACTGAGTAGCGGGCCACGACTGAGCCAGGCTGGAGACTAGTTCAACTAAAATTCACAATCCATAGTACACAATTGATATACGAGTATTTATTTATTTATTTATTACAACAAAACTGCACTCGTAATTTTTAATTTCCATACAATGTATTTTTTTTTTGGTGAACATGATCCTAAAATGTGAATGCTAATATTCTCGTGGTGACCTATAAACTTGTAATACCATATCTCAAAGCACAACCCTACAAGGTCACGCAATTGGTACATGCATCACCCAATTACCACATGTCACATAGACACATACTATACTCACCTAGGTAGCACGGACACTCCTCCCAACTTGTCGTCCCGTGTCTGACACCGAGTCGGACACCTGGACACCCGACACTCGTCGGACACACGCGAATAGTTAGACGAGGGATAAAATGTCAAAAGAGATTGATTATAAGATGAGTTTGGGTGGGAAATGAGAATTAGTTATAGTTAAGGTCAAATTCTACCTTCACTTATGTAAATTTAATATCAAATACATTAAAAATATAAAATCATACGTTATTTATTACGAGAAAATATATATTTTATTAAATTTAAATAGCGTGTCTCGTGTCCTAAATTTCATGGGATGCCGTGTCACGTGTCCGTGTCGTGTACGTGTCCGTGTCCGTGTCCGTGTCCGTGTCCGTTTTGGTGCTACCTAGATACTCAGACACCTTAATCTCTTATCTACAAGTTCATATATTATTGCGCACACGCCATTGAATACATCATATACAAAATCCATACACGTGATGACCATGTGCAAACGTATAGAACAACTATCTCCTTATTTTAATGTCCCAATCCTAATTTTGTAAACAAGTAAACGGTTGCGCGCGCAATGCCGTTTACTTGCTCTTCTATTTATCTCCCATGACGGCATGACCCTGTCATAGTACGCACCAATTGACCCACTATACTTCGCAATACTTATTTTATTAAGATAAGAAAGTCTTCTATAGAACCTGGCTCTTTAACAATAAAATAACTATCAAACTTGCGCCATTTCTTAAAATATTTAATATTTAATATTAAAATGATTAATTTTTAGATTTATTTAGTGCAACATTAAAATTTACTTATACGGTCTTATATGAAGAGAGGTTAATTAACAATAAGATAACGGACAAATTCACTAATTAACTTGATGTTAATAATTAAATAAGAAAAATATTAATTACCCTATTGAAATTAGCCGGACTTGATTACACCTTTGAGCAAATGTTTGACACCAATTTGATATTTTTTACGAAAAGAAAGGGATATGAGTTGATTTCACGAAATATCGTTTATTTTATAACATATAATCATACAAGTGTAATTACAATGTTGATCGAATTATTAACGAACAATTATATTTTTCACTTTCTTATGATTTATAAGACAAATTGCATACTCACAATAAAATGATCTCTTATACAGAGTATAAAATTGGTATCACTGTTTTTCCTAATATGTGACTTATTAAAAGAAAGTCTGATCAAAAATAGGATAATGATAAAAACAACCCTTAAAGTTGTAAGTAAGAACTAAATGCATTTCCATAAGTGAAATTAAGTTAGAATTTAGGGAAATTCTTACTTGTACCCCTCTGGTATATATGGGTTAATCCCACTTATATCTCTGTTTTCAGGAAAGCTCACTTATGCCCTCCAACCCACCTGTGCCCTCCAACTCTTTAGTTATACACTAAGCGTGATCATAATGTTATGTATCGTCAAGTAAGATGTTAAGGGCTACGTAAACATATGAAGAACATTACCCTCATTGAAATATTTGTTTTCTCTCTAACAAAAATCGTTTTTCCTTCCAAATTCATTTTAAATAACTCCACTTTATCTTCAATATTCATCTTTTACCTTTCTTCACCGCTTCATTCTCAACATTCATCATCTAAAATTCTTTCCCATTTCTAGTATTCATTCATGTATTCTTTATCGTTTGCCTCAAAGTTATGAAAACCATAATTATGATGATTTAATTAAGTTAAAGAAATAGAATTTAAGGGTTAGAGATGTCAAATGAATGGTTTTTCAAAATCTAATTCACTTAACGTCTTATTGGTTCTTAGTATAATGGTCACATTACTATGTAACTAGAATGTTGAAGCGTGAACTTTCGTGAAAAGTAGGGGTATAAGTGAGAATACTTAGGAAGTTGGAGAGTATAAGTGGACTTTCTTGAAAAGTAAGGGTATAATTGAGATTAGCTCATACTAGAGGGGTACAAGTGAGAATATAATAATTTTATACGCAAATCAGTGTCATTAATATTCGATCTAAATTTTTATTTCCTCTATTGAAATCTTAAATACAGCCTTATACCTGCTTATATCATTTCCGTAATAAATACAAAGTATAACATTAGTATAAGAGTATGAGGGTGTTTGGTTCAACCATTGTAGGTATGAGGTATGAGTTTCGAATGAGCTAAACTCATACCCTGTGTTTGTTTCACTGTTTTTGTAATTTGATACCTATATCTCAAACCCATAAGGTATGAGTTTCTCATATCCAAAAGGATAGTTGGGTATGAGAATGAAGCCTTTGGTATCATATCAAAAAGAGTATTGGAAACAAGTATCATTAAAAAAAATCTATTTTTTTCTCACAGAAATAAATAAACAAAATAAGTATTTTTTTTTCCTAAGTTCTTTCTTTTCCGTGAAAAATACAAACAATGACTTTTTTTTCAACATTTTTAATACTCCTCTTATTCTATATATATAATCTTCCACATTGGTTTTTTACCAATATTTAGTGGAGTGGTAATATGGATTACATGTTATATAAACCACAAATGATAGACAAATAAGGAAAGTGGATTTTCGTGAATTTACCGGTTTAAAAAATGTGGAAAATGTTAGTGAATAAGAGAGAGTAATATTTAAGAATAGAAGTATTGAGATATTAAAAGAAGATTAAAATATGTATAAAAAACTATATTCAAGTTTTTAACTGATTAATATATGAAAATTTAAAGTAGAAAATAAACATACAAAAAAAAGTCCATTCCCCGTTCCCTGAGTTGAACTAAACACAAAGTATGAGGAATGAAGTTCCAAACCTATACCACCATACCGATACCTAGAGGCGTCAATCATTGACACGACCCGTAAACACGATACGAACTCGACAAGAAGTTAACGGGTTAGGGTCAATAAGTTGTGACCCAATCAAGTAACTGGGTTGACACGACAGGACTCAAAACTTAAATGGATTGGGTTAGGGATGAGGTCTTTTGACATGAACCTGACATGAATATTTATTTAAAAGTGTCATAATATATTTGGGTTGAGTCAATAATTCAACAAAATAACTTAAAAATAATCATTTTCATTCATCATTTTTGAGATAATAGGGTTATAAAAGCGTAATTTGTTTTATTAGTTTATTTGGTTAAACGTGTTAAGTGGGTTAAAAATGACACGCTTAAAGATAAATGCGTTAAAAAGGTTGGGGTGGGTTATAGAAAAATTAAATGGGTCAGGTTAGGGTTGAGATAAATGACCCGTTTATGTAATTGGGTCGGGTTAGGGTTGAGGTAGAAGTGACCCGTTTAAAATTGATTCGAACACGAACATGAACACGACACGACCTAATCTGTTTGTCAGGTTTACCGATACCTTTATGCGAACCAAACCTCCCCTAAGTCTCCTGCAAAACGATTTTACGATAAAACATTGTAAAATTATGTATCAAAAGACCTTGACGCCGTTATCATGTAAAGTAGTGGTTGGTGAGAGTTATTTACCGGAATTATTTAGGTAAAATATAACTTGATTTCACATTAACGTATAAAACGATTTTATATAATAATTATATTATTAGCATTTTCTTAATTCAAATTTCCATGAGAATTTGTGTTTATTTCTTGAAAGCTCCACCAATAAAAAAGCTTGACCGACCTTTATTACTTCCTTCATATTCACACCACCATCCATGACTCATTCTAGAAGCACAACTTCCCTTCAAACATTGCTCACACCCATAATATTATTATTACCCCACTCTACAAAAATATACCCTATCATCATCTACTATCTATCTTACTTCTTACATTATTATAAAAAAAATCTCTATTTATAATCACAAGTCACATTCTCTTTTAAGCGTAGATAATGGGCAACAACATTGGAGGAAACAGCAAAGCATCAGCAAAAGTAATGAAAATTAATGGAGAATTCTTCAAATTAAAAACACCAACCAAAGTTATTGACATTATCAAACATTACCCTGATCATATTTTGCTTGATTCTCAAGATTTTCTTCGTTTTAATCTTAGAGCTAAACCTCTTGACCTTGATTTCCAATTACAACCCAAGAAAATTTACCTTCTTTTCGAGCCTCCTAAATTCCCACAAACCTTAAATAACGATACTAATGTTGGTAAAAGTCCTCTTAGAAGGGTGAAATCTGGTGTGCTTGAGGGTACGACGACAACGCTTAAGGAATTGAGAATGTTGATGACAAAAAGATCGGTTTCTGACATTTCAATCGCGACCAAATCAACGGCTGTTATTGGAAGCTCTCATTCTGAGGATGGTGATGGTCGTGGAGGCGACGATAATCCTGTTGTGGGTCCTACTAGGGTTATACTGAAACTACCTAAGGCACAGGTTAGTGTCAAATTAAGAGAGATTAGACCGCTTTACCCAAGAATTTGTTTTGTATATTTAGGGAGTTATAAATGCGATTTTAATGCTAATGTGTGAACCCTGGTCTATTTATTAAAAAAATTATTCATTTATTGCTACTAAATGAGTTGTCTTTTTATAATATAGGACCGTCCCACGTCTCACAAAATAATTATTGTTTTGTTAAGGGTATACATAACTTTAGTCATTGGTGTAATATAAAACCGTTTACACAAAATTAATTAATTGTAGCGTAGAATATCCCCTAAAATTATGATCCTTTTTCAAATTTTAATTTTTCTCCCCTAACTTATGCCATAAAATACGATTTTTTTTTGAATATTTTAGAAGTTATTCTAGTATTAGTTTACTAGTTGTCGTGTTAATTAAGATTTTATAATGTTGACTGGCTCAGGTGAAGAGGATTATGGAAGAGAGTAATGACGATGCTGAGGTGGCTCAACGAATTATTCATCTTTCCGCTGCTGATGGCGGCAGCGCAGTGGTGGACGTGGCAACAGCCAGTCGGGAAAGCGGAAATGTGGTGGCAGCGACGACGGAGGGTGATGAGCAGGTGACGGAGATTGAAGTGGTTGCTGATAGGCATTGCTTTAGTGTTCATAACATGTGTGGTTCTAATTACGGACGTAAGTATAAGAAATTATCCTTGTAATACAAAAAAAATGGATATTTAGGTTTAGGTAAATATTATGGGTTGCTTGATTCGATGAGAATAGTTTATGTAGTTAAAAGCATGTTTTAATGGATGTTAAGAGTATTTGGAATTGTATATACTAGCTAGGAGTATAACGTTATGGTGGCTAATTTGATAAGTAATCCATATAGGAGTAATTAGTTTGTGGATGATTTTAGTGACAAGGCCTGTGTGTTGATTTTGCGGGGGTTGAGATTTTGTAATAATGCACATAATTTGAGTTTTTCTGTGAGGTATTGTAAATAATCCTACTCATGTTTCTTGTAAAATAGAAAAAATGGAGTGTCGTAGTATCATCTTTGATTTTACTAATCTTGTATAGCAGAGAAAATGGAGTTTCATAATAATAACTTTAATTTTATCGAGTATGAACTCAAGTTATATGTAACACCCTTCGATTCCAATTTTATACAGTTGATGTGACGGTTAGTTTATGAGTAAACGATATGAAGGATTGTGGGTGGGTGATTCTAGGTAATAATGTTTGGAGATGAGTTTGTAAGCTTGTTGAGAGTAATTGTTATTTATGAATATTCATCTATGAGACAAAGAAATCTCATGTAGTCAGTCAAAAAGAGTTTGCTTGTTGTAAAACTATATAAGTTGATGATATTGGTGGAAAAGGAGATGTAGAATTCAACATTGCACGGTTTCGTAATCCGGTGGGTACTAACTTAAGATGATGTCAATGATTTGCCTTACCCAAAACAAAAGTAAAGGCCACCAAAATAAAGTTATGCGACTCACGTATTATCACTCATCCAATTAACTTGAATTGGACATGTTAACATTTAATTACTTGACTCACATTTATTCTTCATGTTGCCAGTGTGCTTCTCTAGCTAAAAAAAAAAAAAACAAAAAAAGAAGGGCCAACGGATCTCTTTTTGTTCGTCTCACATATGACGGTCTTACAATTAACAAAGTTATAAAAACTAGTCACTATTTATAAAAAAAAATGGACCCTTTTTGTTCGTCTCATGTATGACGGTCTTACAATAGAATTTGTGTTAATAAATTACTCGTCGCTTATAAGTTATAACTACTTGTGCACCAAATTTTAAGAACCGGAGTATTTTATATAAACGATGAACATTTTAATTATTTCGATACAAATATCACTTTATTTATATACTTTCAATCTCAATTGTTTTCTTGATAATAGCGTGTTCTTTTAATGAGGTGGTCCGAGATAAAATAGGTGTTGTGCTGATTGCGGATAGGATGAGAAAAAAACGTTTAAGGTGGTTTGGCCAAGTGCAGCGGAGAGCACCAGAGGCACCAATGAGGACATTTGAGAGTTGGGGGAATGGATAATATTGTTACGGGAACAAGAAGACCGAAACAAACATAGATAAAGGTTATTGAAAGCAATATGAGCGCTTTGGGAATTAATAACAGTATGGCCAGAAAAAGAGTATTGTGGAGAGAAAGAATCATTTTGAAGATTTAGCTTGAGTTTTGGATATTTACTTATCTTTTACTCCGTATCATTTTTATTCAAAGATTTTTTAGTATTTATTTTTAGTTAAGAAATTACGTGTACTTTTTTTTTTGGTGTGTTTTACAAATCCGCTTTGTATCTTTAATTTTGGTTTTCACGCTTTTCTTACTTTTTATTTTAGGTTGAGCCATTTCGGATTTGGGATATGTTTTGCCTAGTTTAGCTCCTCAATTCATTACCGAGCCGAGTTTTCCAATTATCTTACAACTTGGTGTTGAGCTCCGGTTATCTAACAACTTTAAGATTACTTAATGTGATTTAATTGTTGTTTAATTCTTGTTAATGATTGAGTTAGTGATGAGTAAGTTACTTTTTTGTAATGTAGAGGTTTCAGTTTGGGTTAACTTTCTGGTAATTTTCGGATCGGTTAAGTTTTTAGATCAATTTCAGGTTATCATTCGGGTCGGTTAACAAGCTTATGGGATCGTGTCCGGTCGAGTTGAGTTACGGGTCATCTCGAGTTGGGTTCAGTTCCGGGTCGGCCTTATTCAGATTACGGGTCATCATCGGGCTGGTCGGGTCGGGTTGGTTCGGTTTGTAACATTTTTAGATTTTATCGGATCGAGTTTACTCGGGTTCGGATCAAGTCAAACTTACCGTCTCCAGCTGTACCTCTGATTGTGTTGGTCTATTCATGAGAGTTGAGACCATCCTACAGGCAATTTGGTGAGGGGCCTAAAGTCCAGACTTTTTGTTTCTTTATTTAGTTGTGGGCATTATTTTGGAGTTTCAATTATGATAGCCCAAAACTTCATCTCCGTTCAACTTGAATGTGTTATGTGGCCTTTAGCGGGCCTACTTTTGGACTTTTTAGTTATATTAAGATTTTTTTTGTCAAAAACTACTTTATATTTAAGGGTATTTATAAAAAGATTACCTTATGTTATTTTTCTTGCTTTAGACTATCTTTCTTTTCTTTTTTTTGGTCAAAAACTACCCGTGTTGAAAATATGGCGAGATTTCGTCGATTTAGCAACATTAACCTATCTCACATGACTTTGTTAACATCAAACAACAATGATCAACTACGTCCAACCCCTAAATCAACTTCACATAAGCAAAATTTATGTTTTCACATTTCAGTAATAACTTCAAACATCTACTAAAGTTAAGCGTAAGTACATTATGACTTCCCAAAACCGTGCCTAAGCAAGATTAAAACACAAAAGAGTCAAGAGAGATAGATTTCATCTAGAAAACTAGCCAAATTTGTCTAGATTCTTAGCGTAGTTAATTATTGACCAAGACTAAAAAAACAAAGGTGGTTGAAAACAAAAAAAATAATGTAAGGTAGTCTTTTTACAAATACCCCTAAATATAAGGTAGTTTTTGACAAAAAAAACCCCTATATTAATGCAACTCTAAATTGTAGTTCATGGGGAGTTGGAGTTGCAAATAAGGATGACAGTGGTTTTAGATCTTATTCAAATTCAAATGTATTATCTTTCAAATGAAAGATCAGTTCGATTATCAATCTAATAAGGTCTACTACCCAAAAAAATAAGTGTTATACTGTTATTATATATGCATTATTAGTATTGGTGCCCAGCTCCGCACGAACTATCTTTATTTAGTATTAAAATTTATTTTTAATTAAATAAAACTTTAAAGTTTCACACCTTATAATTTTATAATTAATATATTTTTCTATGATATATCTTAAAATTACGATGAAATAAATTATGAAACAAATTCACTACCCCTGCTATTAATATTTTACTTAAATTGATTGGTTAGCTAATTGTTCATATATACTTTTTTTTATTAATATTGTTACTTTTATTACATTCATTATTACTACTATTACTTTCACTACTCACATCGTAATTATTGTTACTTTCACTACTACCGCGTTAATATTAATAATTTCACTACTTCAGTTGTTACATCTATTACTTTCACTACTTCCGCTCGATGCCAATGTTACTATCATACTAGTATTGGTGCCCGACTCCGCTCGGGCTACCTTTATTTACCATTAAAATTTATATTCAATTAAATAAAACTACATTAAAGTTACATAACTCATAAATTTATCATTAATATATTTTTCTATGTCATATCTTAAAATTACAATGAAATAAATTATGAGACAAATTCACTACTCTCGTTATTAATATATAACCTAAATCGATTGGTTAGCTTATTATTCATATATACTTTCTTTTATTGTTAATATTGTTACTTTTATTACATTCGTTATTACTACTGTTACTTTCACTACCCCCACCATTATTATTGTTACTTTCACTACTGCCGCATTAATATTAATAATTTCACTACTCTCGTTGTTACTTATATTAATTACCTTTACTATTTAGGAATGCAATTTTAAGAGGCTTATATATTTATATAAGTATATTACATTACATATGTGCATTAAATCAAATATAAATAATTATATGATGTTATATTTTTTGGAAATCTAGCTTGATTTATTTTCCTTTTAATAGTTTCCAAAATATAACATACTTATATAATATAATTTGTGTATGTTAAATATTTAACATCTTTGTACTAATTAATACCATAAGTGGGGCATGTTTATTTTCAGGAAAATCGCCATATTTCGGTGTTCTCTAAATTTATACTTCAACCAAAAATATATATTATTTACATTAAATTCCCTTGGTCAGATCTATAACACAGTACTTTTAATACCCCGTATTTTAGGGCTTGGTCAATGGTTAGTCAACAACATTTTTTTTATAAATGTTCAAAATGAAGTTGTTTTATAAACTATAACTATTTTGTAAATCGTATTTCGTAATTTTTTCTATATATTACATTTTGTTTATAAATTATATTTTCTTCCTTAATTAATAAATTATATTTTATTTTATATTTTATATTTCTTACGTTTTCATATTTCTATAATAATAATAATATTTATAATAATAAAATTTATAGTAATAATATTTATAGTAATAATCCTAATAATATAATAATAAGTAATATAATAGTAATAATAATAAATATGGCCCAAAATTATAGTAATCATAATATTATGTTAATATTTATAATATGGTAATATTTTATAATTTGGTAATATTAATATTAGTAATAATAATTTTAGTATAACTTAGTAATCCTGCTATTTCTTTCCAAATTTCTATTTTCCAATTCCTTTCCAAATTGCTTCTTTTGACAACTATAAAAGCAACACAATTCACATATCATAATCCTATATCTACCAAAAGAATAAGCGAAATCACAATTTTTCCCTCCAAAAAGTATCTTTTTAAATAAGAAAGCTATTGATAATTTAATTGCATTTACTAAATAAAGAAATTAATAATTATAATGTATTTAATTTTATAATTCTTTTCATTAAAATTAATCTTTTCGTCAAATTATATAATATTCTCTAAACACTAAACTATAATATTGTAATTAAAGTATAAATGATATAAAACAATAAATTATTAAATCTTTTATTGATGCTATTATTTGAGAATAACTTGACTCATACTATTCATATTATGTATAAACAAAAATTATAAATCGTTTTGATTACTTTCATAACAAAAAAAATTGAGAAAATTTATAAATTGGAATCATTAGATTTGTGGTATAAAAAAATACTATTTTTCAAAAAAAAAAAAAAAAATACATTTCAGTACATTACTCAATTCTCTTGGATTAATTTTCGGTTTTTTTTTTGCTCAAAACAATATACAATAATGAGAAAAATGAACAATTAATGAGATAACACTGTTATTTTACAGTTGAATTTTACTCAGTTTTCTTGAATAATTTTGTAATTCAATCTTTTTCTCATATCAAAATATAATGACGTGAAATATGAAAAATTAATGAAGTGTTAATTTAGCATAATTAAGTAATAAAAAAATAAAAGCTCTATAAATACCGCGCATTCAACGCGCGGGATCTAAACTAGTTGACAATAAGAGAAGAAGAATTTTAAGGAGAAAATCAGATTTCTATTTCTTTTATTTGCCTCAAGTAAGTTTCGTAAAGCCGTCATAAACTATATCGTTTTATAATTCGTTTTAATTTTGACGTAAGTTGACTTTGCATAACCATGACCCATTACCCTTAGCTGTGACGATAGACTGACCCTAGGCTAGTCGTGACACCTTTGGACTTGTCGTGGACTAGTGGTTGACCGTGGTTAGGATGGTAGTTGACCGATGTTGAGGGAGTAAACCGTGTATGCTTAAGACGAATTTAATTTCCATTCTAAGACTCGTTTTGACCTGGGATTGGTTGGGTGGATGCCATGGTGGTTAGTCGGTCCTATGTGGGTGGTTAGGGTGGCCAAAGGTGGCTGCTTGTGCGGTGGTTGCCGGGTTTTACGTGAGGGTGTGTGCGGGTTGTGTAAGGTGGTTGTGTCGTGTATAAGGAGTCGTGGGCGGTGGCTACGGTGTCGAGGGAGGCTGAACCTACTGGTGGGTCCACCGTGAGTCAGAGGAGACCACGGTGGTGGCCACTGGTGGCGTAATAATGGTTGTGTATGAGTGTGTACGTGTCGTGTAAGGTAGAGAGGGAGTTGGGTGTCGTGTAGGTGTTGGTGGGATGTCATGGTGGCTGTAGCGTCGGGTAGTGTTGCTAGGTGGTGTTGGGTGGCCGACGGTGGTGGTTGGGTAGGTGTGTGTCGTAGATAGTGGTGGTGGTAGGGTGTTTGTAGGGTTGTTGGTGTCGGGTTGTGAGGAGTGAGCAGGGGAGTTAGGGCGTGCGTTTAGTGATCGTTAGGTGGTGTTTCACATGGTGGTGGTGGTGGTTGTTGTTGATGGCGGCAGTTGAGTGGTTGGATTGGTGGCATTGTTGGCCGTGGGGGATGGCTAGTTAGGAGTATAGGTGGCGGTTTGGACACGAGTTTAAACCGTGTTTGTGTAGGAGTGTGTGAGGGTGTGTTTTATATTCGAGTTTGCGCTTTGTTAATGTTGAGTCGGGAATTAATTATAATAATTTACGTAATTAGTATGTTAGTTATTTAATAAAATATTTAAAGTAATTATAAATTGTAATTGTTTAAGTAATATATTTAATTAATAATTAGTTAATAATTATAAGGTAGAATAAATAGTAATTGTATTTATTAGTAATTGTTTAGGTGACGGAATTTTTTGACGGTGCTTTATTATTATTTAAATGATTGCTTGCTTATTGGAGTTGCTACTGTTGGAGTATGTGTCCTCGACAATAATGCGATCACATAAATAAATCTCATGACAAGAATACATAAGGGAATTTAATATTATATTGTCAACTGATCCACATTAATCGGTAATGATTGACTGACTCGAGTTTGACATTACTGTCGTAAGACGGTGGTGATCTGTTGATCCCTTAAGGTCATATCTCTAGGGTGACACTCTTAATTGATAAATTAATTTGTTGTATATTGATACAAGTAAATTAATTCCTTATACTTGAACAATTTATTTGTGAGTAAGAGA